>JAUMHH010193302.1:0-13950 GCA_032359455.1 Chlamys rubida
TCCGAGGAGGCCGTCCACGAGCTTCTCTCCGATCTTATGCACGCGTAAGTTCCAATACCACCCTGCTATAATTACTTACTATAACCTACAATCAGCGATGATATAATTTCGTATGTTCTTTGAGAACAAATTTCTTGGTAGAATATTTCGCTACTCCTTTTCTGGTATGTTATCACGTTCGATTTTTTAATAATTTTGAGCATTTTTGTCTTTTTTATAATCAGAAGTCTATTATCACTTTACACTTATTCTCCCATGAATCTGCCGTAGCATGTGTTTATTCCATGTGTTCTGTATTCCTACTTCTTTTCCCGTTTTAGTCGCCTCCAGACCCGTGTCCTTGCTGCCAGGAACCAGATGTTGGAGCAGCAGGTCATGCACGAGCAGTTTGAGACTCGTATCCCAGTCAGCAAGAGCCCCTTCCTTAACCATATCCGCCACAAGTGCAGGCACGGCAGGAAAGTCGAGCTCGAGTAAAGTCGCCAGCTAACTTAAATATGCCGTATACATCCGTGAACCTGTCAAACAGCGTACTCTGAAGTCGAACGAAACACCAGCGAACATAAATATATCGCAATCTATGACCACCGACTAGATACAGAGATTAAGTAACACATTTCAATGATTTGTTAACATATACTTAGCCAGAGGAAGAACATTTTGGATTATAAATAGTGTAAAACAACGCTATAAATTGTAGTTATTTGTTTCCAACATTGCTATGGAAGGAGGTCTGAATAAACTCAAATCGGCCTTATTCCCGTCTCTTCTTGTTTCTCATTTGCATGTGATATATGTTATGTCTGCTTGAAGTGATATTTTTATTAATAAAATAATATTTATGAGTGTTTATCAGCCCCTTTATTTTTTTATTTTCTAAAAACATAAAGTAAGTTTAAATTGTACAAGTATTGCTCAAACCCGAATTTATAAACGGATTTAAGAGATAATCCTTGAGTTTTTGCTACATCGTACTGGTCAGTCCCGATATCTTCATCACTTCCGATTTTCTATAAAGGCAAACAATCGTGTTAAAGTGATATAACAATAAACAATTTGTAGATATTTTCAATTTTCAAATCTCCACACCCTCAAAATGAATTCGAGCTAAGTCTAAAAAGGTTATTCGAATTTAAAAGATCAGTGCTGAAATAGACAAACGGTATTTTAATCTATAACCACTGGCCTAGGTTGAAATTTGATGAAATGAAAATAATTGAAATATAACATCATGTTTACAAAATGATGACCCTAAACATCTCAAAACAGCGATTGACCCAATTCATCTGATGTACTGATTAATTATTTAAGTTGACGATACTATTTCAAAAGAGCGCTGACCTGATAAAGAGTTAGTTATCGGCTCAAATGGTAGGTGTTTCCAGTCTTTAGGTAATCGTTTTGAATTTCAATAGGCTATAGTTTGAGTTTTGAATTTTATAAATTTTTACACATAATAGAGAATATAATAGATTCCGTTAGCCATGCATTGAACAACATGAGTCTGAATGTCAATTCAATTGATTGATAAACTCAGGTATATTAGGTGCAATTTAGGGTCTTACACCCATTCTTTTATCGTAGATTAATTTTATATTACATGATCGCCATAATGGTCTTCCACAAATGGGTCCTTTTGGACAATAAATGAAAAGTTGGTTTCCAAATTAGCTACTGAATATAACTCTAAATATTATTCCACCCTATCAATATTTATGTACGTAATGGAAATGGACACTTAGTATTTTATTCGAAGGGGTGGTGTCCCAATTAAAAACCGAATACAACCCTAAATATTATTCCATCCTATCAAGGTTTATGTACGTAATGGAAATGGACACTTAGCATTTTATTCGAAGAGTTGGTGTCCCAATTAAAAACCAAATATAACTCTAAATATTATTCCACCCTATCAAGGTTTATGTACGTAATGGAAATGGACACTAGTATTTTATTCGAAGAGTTGGTGTCCCAATTAAACACCCAATACAACCCTAAATATTATTCCATCCTATCAAGGTTTATGTACGTAATGGAAATGTACACTTAGCATTTTATTCGAAGAGTTGATGTTCCAACTTACAACCGAATACAACTCTAAACATTATTCCAACCTATAAAGGTTTATGTTCGTAATGGAAATGGACACTTAGCATTTTATTCCAAGAGTTGATGTTCCAACTTACAACCGAATACAACCCTAAACATTATTCCAACCTATAAAGGTTTATGTTCGTAATGGAAATGGACACTTAGCATTTTATTCCAAGAGTTGGTGTTCCAACTTACAACCGAATACAACCCTAAATATCATTCCACCCTGTCCATATTTATGTTTCTGGTGGAATGGACACGTATTATTTTTTATTCGCATACTTCCAAATTATAATTCCAACAGTAAGACATATTTGCTGATACTGATTTCCCACATCCATGGGTTGTTACCTCTACTATTGCGATAGTTTTTTTATAAACATTTACAATTCTTTATCTCTAACACATAACGTTTACGTTTCAATTTAAACCGATTGCTTGGGTATAATAACATTGCATATTCAAAATAAATACGTGTATCCTAACAGTTGAAGTCTGCAAACAAAAAAATCCCCGTTAAAAAGTTGCATTTTATGTTGACAATTTAGAAGCTTAACTTTTCAAATTTATATCACTGATAGAATTAATGGAAAATTAATGAAGTTTCGATATTGTGAAACAGTCAGGACTCTTTCTCTCCAACGAACGAAATATTGATAAATGGCAAGGGAAGCCATCTTTAGTCGTTTTTGTTTTGTCTTCTGTGGCTCTGTCTCTATATTTGTCTGTTTGCAAGGACCCAGAGTTATTCGGGAAGCTATCGTTTATATTACGTCTTTAACCCATTTCATAATATATATGTATTTATGATGTAGCTGATAAAAATTAAAATATGCAACACAATGAATAGCATACATTATTTAAACATGTAGATAGCACACTTATCATGATAATTAACAGAAATCAATAAAGAAATCCTGTATTTGTTAGTTATTTTATGTTTATTTGGAAAACCGTATGCTCTAAAATAAGATTTTTGCCAGTAGTTAGCTCCCCTTCGTCAGTTAACCAGATTAGTTGTAGAAAAAAACAAGCCGTCAGTTTCGTTCATATTCAAAAATTGTTTATTATGTAATACCTGTACAAAATTATATTCGATTATAAGTGAATAACAATAAAAAGCAACAATACCTGTGTTGGTTTGTTCTAACGTCACCCTCGTTATGGAGTCGGTCTGGTCACTAATGGTCATTTCGGTAAACTGGCAGCAGCAATACATACGATAGCACTAATATCAAATCAAGACATACATAGAGGGTCTGTCATAACTTTCCCTTCATGTTAGATTCATGATACAAGTTTTGGATTTTTCATGTTTTCAAACCTTGGCGAGCAAATATGAAAAATCCAAAACGAGTATCATCAATCTGATGTGAAGGGAAACGAATGGCAGATTCTTTTTATCATATGATACAAATTAAACTGTATGATTGTGATCTGAAACGAATATTTTGCACTTGGCCGCCTCTGAAACGATGAAAATTGCGTCCGCTTCACAATGACGTCTCATTGATTGTTTCTATTCGATTGTGACGTCATTTCCGAAGTGATATTAATATAATTACACACGTTATATAAACATAATTTATGTGATGGCTTTATGACACTGCAGAACACGGTATTTATATGATAAATCAAAATATCCAATTTTCGATAAATTGCTTCAATACAGTGCTTCCGACGTGACAGTAGCTCGTGTGTATCATATCAATTACACATGCTAACATGATGTTAATAAATATAATAATTCAAGGTTCTTATATACAGCTTTATCACAACAAGTTCGAAGCGGTTCACAAAAGATTATCCGTGGTTATAGGGCCTTTGCAACCAGCCGATAGCTTCCTCAACTCCTTTGGGAGCATGCAGCCGGTGCTGCCATTTCGGCGCTCACAATTAGCATTCAGCAATTCAAGCACTACCCAACCACGGACCCATTTACAACTGAGTAGACTGGAACAAGCGGAGTAAAGTATCTTGTTCGAGTGCCGTGCCTTGACTCGAACCCACAACCGTTCGGTCACGAGCCCGGCGTCATGCCACTAGACTATCGTGCCTCTAATGTTATGGAATCTAATAGCAATGTAGCATATAGTAATATATGGTAAAGTCGTAACAGATCGTTGCTATGTTCCGTCTTTTATACCTTACGAAACCTCTACGATAGTTCTCTTTAATTAGCACACAAACGTTAGTATTGTAAGCACTTTTCATGCAGTAGTTCTCGTCAGCTCATTTAGAGGAACTACACAGAGGACAACACATTTAACTCAGATAGTCAGTCCCGATGACAAAGCATGTTCATCTTATGATTTGTTTCAATAATGGATGTTTGTCTTGCTATTTTTGTTTTGTCAATAATTGTATTATAACAAACGGGGAAAAAGGGTAAGTTTTCCTTATTAATAGCCCATATGTTCAAGATAGACCTAGATAAAATAAGATTATTATCAAATAAGTGCAGGCGTATTCCACAGAGTGTCTATGTGGCCTATTGTACCTTCGAATTGAACTAAATAAACACAATGATGAAGAACTGTTATTACTGTAAAACAAAGTATGTGCTGAAATAATTTGATGAACCGTCATTCGCACGGCCACTCATTAAAGGAAACATTGTAACAGAGCTTGCATCATCATTTCCGTTAAAATTTATGTAAATACTGTATCATAAACTAAATAATTGACAACTGCAAAGGTAGAAATTCGCATGTTAGGATATTTTGCATAATTATGTTGAATGTTCAAGTGATAAAAATAATAACACGAGCTTTTCAAACCAAGTATTGCATAGTTTGTAAATATGTTAGTACTTATATGAAGCTTTATGTAGTGTGTCAATTTGTAAGTATTTAAAAAGTTGTCAAAGTTTTAGCACATAAACTGATTATAACATAGTATGAAAATAGAAGCGAAAATGTCTTTAGCGTTGGAACTTCAAATGTTGAAGCTAATAAATAATTAAAAAATAAAAATGTATAGATCTGGTTTTTAAAAATGTATAATCGTCCACTAGTCATGATGAATAGGACAGTAATTGGGATAAAATATTGGTAATTCATGAGTTAGTTATGGTATGGATCCCTGTACCACTGCCAAATACTGTAACATATTGCATTCAATTTTTTTCTGACATGACTATTGCTTTTATAAATAATATATGAAAAGAAACCCATACATTGGACAACTTAAGAGAAAAATTGATAAAGATGAAATAAACAAATGAGAAACAATAGCAGTGGTCTGGAAGTTTACAAATAGAACGGGGCCAGACCAGGATTTGAACATTGAACCTCCAGCAATTTTATTGTCGCTCTAACCAACCTAGATACGTACGTAGACAGCGGTAATACCTTGGTCCAGTTGCGTTACATATACATTCATCGGGTTGGTTTGGTTTGGTTTGTTTGTGTTTAAGTCCTCTTAACAGCTATCATGGTCATTGAATGACGTGCCATGTTTTAGTGATGGAGTATAGCCGGAACTCCCAGAGACAAACCACCGACCTACGGCCAGTACCTGGCGACTGCCCCGCGTAGGCCTCGAACCCGCGACCCAGTGGTGGATGGCTAGTGTTAGCAGAATGTCAGACGCCTTAACCACTTCACCGCCGCGGTCCCTCATTCATAAGGGGAGGCTACTATGTCTACTTAAAATTACAGCAGAATTCTCTAGTGTTTCGTATACGGTGGAACAGAGATTCTTTCCTGATACTTTCTATTGCGTTAAAGCATTGCATTCGTATATGGTAGTGTGGCAAATTATTCTACACCAATGTTATACTAACGTACATCTTATACAACCGTCATAATAAATTAAATATATAAAAATACAACAACATATCAGATAAAAAAATTATATCACACCTGAACAAATGATTCACAATCTGTACACATTTACAACGTTTATAATGAACTCTTGTAACGTCATATGATGTATTTCAAACGATCTTATATCTACAGGTAAAAATATTGATATACATGCATGTGTTCTATTTCAATCGGTATCAATAAACATATAAATATATTATTTCAAGTGTCAGAGTGAAATATCAAAACGTAGCCTTATAGTTTCATTTCGGTGCTGATCTAAGACTATGTAAAGGTGTATCATACATGTACACGACCAAAATGTCAAATACTAATTGATTTTGAGGTGTTGCTGTTTACCCCTCTCCCTACCCCTCGATATCATTCCCTTAGAATCTACGGCATCGATCAAAGACAACTATATATGTAGATATGTGTCACTGTATGGCAATCTATTTAATACAATACACGTTGTATGCCTTTTCACACGTTTCAGATGTTATTACACATGTGTCATTATGGCATAAGTATGCAAATATTTGATAGAACATACTTCCTTACCAAAGTACATGTTAGCCAATGTTTATTTTTTATATCGATTTTTCTGTTAGGAATCCGTCCCTGGATAGGATGCTTCAGTAGGTTTTGTTTTGTTATATCATTTTTAGTTTAAAATAATAAATTCTAGTCCACTACATATCAGTTTGTGCAAACGAATGGACGCTAATTTTACTCCGATTTATACATTGATTTAAAAATGTATACAAGCGTTATCAATCGAACAATACATTTAACTGTCATAGCACAGGTCATCAATTAAGTTTACAGACAAAAAGCAACGCGTCTTAGTAAAATACGTTGACAAATAAACCCTCCCGACATTCCCTCTTGTAAAATGTGAATAAGGTTTCAAAAACGGAAATATACTGCTCTTTTCTTTTAAAGAAAAAATTAGCATTTGACATTTTTTGTAGCACTTTGTATGCGGAAATGCTGATACTATCTTTCAGACAGGTTAATATTGTTATGGTATGTTTACTAGACAAGTACGTCATAATGAATTGTTTTAATTAGAAAACTGTTTGTTATTCATTGGGATTTTAGACAAAGAAACGTGTTTTAAATAGGAATATTGTGCTCTCCCTTCGTTTACAAAGTTACGGAAAATGGGTGGTGCTAATTGCGTTCATTTCGTTAAACATACTTATAGCTTATGATAATTTGGATAAGAGTTGTCATGGCTTCATAAATTTATACCACACATGTTGATAGTTAACATCATGAAGGTGGTCCCGCCTAGGAATATATTCGACGGACTCTGAATTAACACCCGGGCCAAAAAAGTGATTAATATAAGTTGTGATAACCTATTTCATAATTGTTGTAAAGGTTTATATTTATATTTTAGCCACATGGTGTATTTGTTTATTTTTAGTTATGATTGGCTTCGATTAGTTAAAAATTAAAGCTTAGCTTTCTGTATCGTGAGTCTATGTCATGTACTTTTATACATCGTCTGTTTATATTTTATTATATTCAAACAAATACTACTTCTGAGTCGTTTGAGACGTGTGTGGAATAATTCCAATAGTTTACCTTTTTATTTATTATCTAAATTATACCCTATTAAAAAATGTGTGAAATAGTGTATTCTATTATTTCATGGATAAAATGCTGAAAATACTATGATATATTTGCCCAATATGAATTGTATATGATTGTATATGATTGTATATATACAACAAGAATTGAACGATTGTTTATACGTCTACGTATATCTACAATATGAAATTAATATCAATGGGGTATTACACGGAAACAACTTCGGTATTGTTGAATATTTCCCCCCAGATTTTTATATTGTTTAAGCTGGACCTCTTTATCACTGCCTTCGTTTAAGCCATGTCAACCGTATTGACAAAATTGTTTTGAAACATCCCAGGAATTTCAACGTATTATGCTTGTTATATAAAACGTTATAATAATATTAATCGCCCATTTTCATGTATCCCTCCACTTCAAAATCCAATGTATTTTATATAACTAGATCAGGCACACGACAAAATATTGTGAATTCTTAATCCAGGTGCACGACTTTAATAAAGGTTGTTTGGAGAACTCAGTTATTGATATGTATCTGGTTTGTGTTCAGTACTCAATAACATAGTTTTGTAAATATATATGCAAGTTAAATTAGATTTTTAAAAAAGTTAAAAAAAAATGTGAAAAAAATATAAAGTCAGTTTGAAACTCGTTTACTTGCATTGAAATGTATTGTATCAGTTTCGTGATGAATGGGGTGAAGTTTAAAGAGATGTTTCTATTTCGTGATGTTTGGCGTTAAGGCTATCTAAATAACAAATAAAACTATCATATAACCTACGGAAAGCATGTTTCTAACAAGGCAATCTCAAGGGAAGTCTGCCAGAGAAGTTCCGTGAATAATTTATTGCCTCAAACAACACTGCCCCTCTCCGTGTTAGCCCTAGGTAGAGGTGTGAGGAATCCTCTCTCTCCCACATAGTCACTATCGATCTACACTAGCAACAGTAATCAGTTTTGGCTCAATTGTTGTATAACTGTTAACCGATTTCTGAAACAAGGGCGTAAAACCTTACCAAAATTACTCACAACATTTTAATTCAAAATGACATTTCAAGCTGTTCAAGGAGCAGTCGATGTACCTTTGGTCGGTCTTCTATTAAATGATGATATCATTTTGAATGAATCTAAGTCAATGTTTTCGAGTTTACCCTTTGCCTGACGTCAGTGTCTTGCATAATGCTTCGCAAGCCCCTATTCCGACTTTTTGTATTGCAGAGTTATCTGCTCTTGTGAGCAGGTATTGATTGTTACGTCATTAGTTTGTGTGAGAAAATTACGTCGTTTACTCAAAAAATGATGACGTTATTCTCACAAACAAATGACGTAACAATCAATACCTGCTCACAAGAGATAACTCTGCAATACGAAAAGACGGAAGTACGTGTACATTTGAATAATCTTCAGGAGTATGTTAATGAGAGTACCGTCCAGGATTTTTAAAACGAAATAAGAACTCCTTTCTATTTACTTAAAAGTAAAGCGTTTGCATATGTTTGCATGTAATTTCCAACAGTCAAATAACATGATAATGAGTATGTCAGAGAAAACAAGAACATGTATCACAGACTGTAAGTACGTCACAATATATCACAGTTAAAGTACAATTTTGACTGGGGTAGGAGTGGAAAGAAACGAATCCAATTACTATAAATTACGTGAGTGGTGTCGTGTCCGTCACACTCATGTTCGACTGGTTTCGTTTCAAAGGTTTTATTTGGAATTTTCTTTTCTCTAATTCGATACTTCCAGATGACGTAGTCGAATCTGATAAACTGCCGGTTCGCTTTCTGCTGCTTTCGTCACACGTCCACGACGATGAAGTTGATGACGCCCTGTCCTCCATGAACGTTTCCTTCGTGTCCGTACTTGAAGAACTACCGTCGTTTATAGAGTCCACACGGTTTCTAGAAAGTCGCTTCATTAACGGCGGTTTCTTAGCAACTTCGTTCGAATTTGCTTTTTGCTCACTTTGTTCACTTGCCGTAAAGAAAACGTCACTTTCCATTTTCATTTTCGTTTTCGACCTTTTTTGCTTAAATGGAGGTTTTGATTTCAATTTGTCCTCCTTTATTTCATTAAGCTCTATATTTGTATTAGACGGTTTGACATCCTCATCATTGTTGCTTTGCTCTTTTATACGCTCCGCTGAAAAAGAAGATTTCCCTTCCAGACTTGGTTTAGAGGACGTTTTACCTTTTAGAGGGGGGAGTGCTTTTTTCCCAGTAGGGATTTCCGACGGACCAATAGCATTTATCCACTTTCCAGTAATGTTGGGTGAGGACTGGATCTTGCCCAATACTGATCCCTTTGGTAACGAGCGATTCTTACTATCAATTTTGACATTTTCCTCTTCAATACATTTGATCTTCTTTGATACTCCGTTTGCCTTTTTTTCTTTATCATCTGGATTTCGTGAAGACAGTTTGCTACTCCCGCCAGCCTCTAATTTAGATCCTGGAATCGATCTTTTACCGTTTGTTCCAGATTCATTTGAATCGTTTTCCTTTTCGATGACAGGTTCCTTGTCATCTGCACCATTGCTACTCTTTTTACCTGTGACAAAGTTCACAAACCCTCGTACACTTAATGTTCTCTTAGCTGGTTTTTTAGTCGGAGGTACTTTTTTGTCTTTTGGTTTTTTCTGTTGGTAGGGTTCTGCGCATCTCTCTCCGCCTGGCTTCCGGTAGAATGTGTCAGCTTTCGCTGCCCTAATGGCGGCCTTCTTCCTCCGGTACAGACAGAAGTCAACAGTGATCCACACGGTGACAACAACGGCCGTGAAACCAGTGATAAGTGTTACCAGAATCCACTTGTCAAGCATGTCTGTAAGATACAAACACGTTCAAATTACAAGGATTGAAATACTTCTTTTAAACAATATGATGGTTTGCTACAAAGTTAAATTAAAACCTATTTCATGACGGTAGCGCAAATTCAGGAAATATGTTCGAATGGTAAATTCATGATAAATATTAACAACGTGTACTTTAATACTGATATTTATGTTGAAACAAAACTCATCTTTTGGGGTACTTTCTTTCTGTTATAGATGTATTGTAAACAAATTGTGTTATTCAAGAAAACGACCAGACTATGTGATGGACCAAGGTAGTGGATTCTTTGGTTACCAATCCCGAAAAGCAGCGAACGTCAATCGGAATCCATTCGGGTTTTTCCGTCATAGTTTGAATTTCATTTATTGATTCCGATTTTCTCTTGTATTATGACGGAAATACCCAAACTGTCTCCGATCAGAAAGTATTAATGTGCATTAGTTCATGCTGTTCTGGCTTCTAACAACATTTACTGTTGCTAGGTTTGTATTGCAACAGCCAAGGCATATGAGGGAAAATACTGCTTTGCTGCAGTATGACTTGGGGCTCACTCAATAGTTCAGCAACGTCGAGTGTGGTCAGGAGCTGGATTGGCACCCGACTGCATGCTACAATAACACTATAGTTAATTGAGCATTGACTGTTATGGAAACATCAAGATTATAAAAATAAATCTGTTCTAGCATTTTACTATTTTCTCTAACATTTTCTGTTAGATATTGCACTTAAACTTGCCCGGTTTACTTTTTGAAAGACGAACATACCCCTGATACTGTTTAAAATGTCGTTACAAAGCAAAGACTTTTTATGAAACATAATGCTTTACAGATAAATTAACTATTCTGAATGAGCTTCAATTGCAACTATAAATGTTTGAGTATTCGAGAATGCTTGCAAATATTACTGAGATAAAATCACAAAAATGCAACGCGATAACATAATATTACCCATGGATATTTCGAATAGTTATTTTAATATTCAACATATCAGAAGGATGGCTGTGCAGTAATAATAATATTCAACATGTCAGAAGGATGGCTGTGCAGTAATAATAATATTCAACATATCAGAAGGATGGCTGTGCAGTAATAATAGTATTCAACATATCAGAAGGATGGCTGTGCAGTAATAATAATATTCAACATATTAGAAAGATGGCTTTGCAGTAATATTAGTATTCAACATATCAGAAGGATGGCTGTGCAGTAATAACAATATTCAACATATCAGAAATATGGCTGTGCAGTAATAATAATATTCAACATATCAGAAAGATGGCTGTGCAGTCATAATAATATTCAACATATCAGAAAGATGGCTTTGCAGTCATAATAATATTCAACATATCAGAAAGATGGCTTTGCAGTAGTAAACGGAAGCGGAACTAGAAATCAATCGGAAGTAAAAACGTGTTCTATATAAAATACTCTCTGCCTTCTACAATGCGATAGATGATGTTTTTATATTAAAATCAATATGAACAGAAACAATAAAAAGAATGGGATGGAGGGCTTTACGTAAAACACATATCCACAGATTTGTTTTTTTTAAATTATTATTTCAGTACTTGTTTACTGCCTCGGAATGTTCATTCGAATTTGTTTCCTGCTTTTTTCTGAATCCCCTGAATACACGACGGGACTGTAGTGGCAACCATTACGTTAAAACATACTATTATTGTAAATTTGCATATTAATTCTAGGCTTGGAATGACTAATGCATTACTTAATCTCTAGAGAAATTCTCGATATAGCTGAAGAATGATAATATATCATACCTAGTGTCTATCATGATGTGCATTCTCCTCTTCTAAAAATGCTATGTACTACCTTGAACAATTGGACGGGACCTATATACATTGTCACGTATTTTACATGGATATTGCATCTCTGTTATTTCATTTCGACACGAGAGAAATTGATGGAATTGTTTAAATTATTAAAGTACGGAATGCACCTGATGTGATATGCGTTTAGACACCAATGTAGTCTAATATAGATTTAGCTGAAATGTTTCACACTTAACGTCTCCTAACCTACCACGCGCTGTGACATCAGCATGCAATGAAGGCCGTAGTATAGACATTCCCGTTATATTGAATTGAGGTTATAAACAGCAATTTTCACTAAACTACAATTGATATTCTAAAATGACATTACATGTATTTTTGAAACGTGCTGTAATTGGGAAAATGAAATTGATTTTTCGGAGAGCTTGAAAGTCAGGGCGATAAGTTAGTTACAAAACAAACGCAATGACATGTACAATTATTTGTATCTGCATCTGAATCTTTTTAAAATATCCTTCAAATTTCATACAATTTCGTTTTCTTTTCTATTGAAAAATTGTTTCCTTTTTCATGCTTCATGCTTCTGCAGTTAATGGTTTTGTCCCTGAATCACCAGTATGGCAGAATATCAATAGATGTCCGGAGAGAATGGGACATTGTGTAGCAGTATATTCTGCCATATGGGGCCTATTTCTTGTATACAACTATCGGTTTTTATTACTCTCTACTCATAGGATAAACCTGGTAGGAGTTGGTAACTAATTTTGGTTCTCCACTAGTGGGTAATGCCCTGGACGTTTTTTCATTGGTCAATGTTCTGATTGTCATGTAACAATGCTCTGTGACGTCATTTTCTAGTTGGACGCCAATCCTTTTGCTTTGAATATGGCAGGGCAGAAATTGGTTTTACTGGTAAAAGACGAATATTTGGCTCTTGTTCTAAACAAAAACTGTCCGGTTTTCACCGTCATGTTGTTTGAAATCTATGGTAAGTTATGTTGTTACGTCAAAATCATATGTTGACGGAAATTCCTGAAAGGTTTCTGATTGAAGTAAAAATAATTCCGAATGGTTTTCAACTTCAAACTCGCGAAAATTTAAGCCCGCATAAATAACCCATTATACGGTAATACTGGCATAAATCTGAAGTCTGAAAGTGATATTACAATAGGATACTTAATAGATAGAATTCAAGAGGAACTGAATTCCGTTTCAACTTTAGAACTTTGATAAAAGTATCTATATTGTTTCCGTTTTATTCCTTGTACACATGTATTTAAGCATTGTACTGAACGTCGGTGTGAGTTGCATCATCTGACGAAGATAAAGGTACAACAGGAAATTCGCACGGAGGTCACAGTGACCGAGTGAACAGTTTATTACCGGGTGGGAAATATCGATCACAGACTTACACGTGTTTGTCGATGTTATAGGTAATGAATAATTTATATTTTAAGTACAGGCACCAATTTGAGAGGACATTAATTTGCGTTTCACACAACGTGTACTAGTTTGTCGTTATGTTTCAAATATTGATTTCCTACATAGTTGAATTTGCAATAGATGTTTTCTTTCCCGAACTACCACAAACGTAGATATCGCATATACATTAACTACGGGTACCCCTGCAGGTTTCGGAATAAATGGGCCTGCAGTATTCAACTGTAAGCCATCGTAAGAGGCAACTAATAATCTCCCTCACTTCCCTGTGGAACCGGGGGTAATATTTTCTCTCTTCCGCTTATTCCGTCTTTTCATATTGCAGAGTTATCTTCTCTTGTGAGCAGGTATTGATTGTTACGTCATTGGTTTGTGAGAG
>JAUMHH010193313.1:0-49712 GCA_032359455.1 Chlamys rubida
ACATGTATATACTTATATACTATATACTTACAGTAATCTATGTAATGTCAGTCACTTGTTGTGTAACTGGCATAGCTACATTGTCATTGTTTGTATGGGCTACTAATACAAGAACACCAAGCATTAGGAAACTTTGTTGGAAATGAAACTATACTGTAAAATATAATATATGAAAAATGTCTATGTCTACATACTGTACAAGTAAAGCTATTGTTCATCTGTTACTTTCTGTTTGTGATAATGGAATAATTCAACCTGTTATCATCTACCTCTGGCGTTAGATCAATACTCTCCATGATTGCTATATATGCAATTGAAATATATATATATCTTGGTGCTAAATCCAACAGGAAGACACATACAATGTATACATTGTATATTTTGTTTTTAATACATTTAGAGATATGTATCAAATATATATATAAATAAAACAGTATTAACGATTTGGTTTTACCCTGGTTCGTAGTCTGTTTCATCTCATTCTAAACAGAATTTGTGTTATTTCATGTTGCAGAAATATGAAAAAGAATAAAGTAATTCCTTTGTGTGTTTGTGTGCTGTTTGTCTTATTCGTAGCATTCCGTGCTGACGCAGAGGGACCTATAATATATTTGCACTCCGCACGTAGCTACCATTCTCCCCCGTGATGATTTACGAGGGTGTCCCACCAAGGTAATGGCACATCAAAGACAATCATTTACATCGCCAAAAACTTATATTCCTTTTTTAACCCGAAATAAAAATGCAACGGTTCTTACACTGCTTATAAAAACGCAAAATATGTAACACGATTTGAGATAAAATGGTATGTTTCATGTAATATCAATTTCATTTAACATCATGTCTTACTGTTCAGACGATAAATCTGGAAATTCAGTGTGTGAAATGATATGTGTTTAATGAGGGGACTAGTATCAGGGGAGCTGCCGGGTAGATCGTCACAGGCAGAGGCATGCATACGTCGACCGTTCTGCCTCCTCATGTCATCATACTGCCACTACTAGTCGGTGGAATGATCGACATGAATTTATTTTTCTAGCCCAGAACAGTGCCCCTCTTTCTCTTCACCAACGTTCTCCAACCCCATGGGGGCCCACCATCCGGACCGTATCTTTGATACATATGTATGTGTTTTATCCCCGATATCGTACAAACCTACTACACTATCATTTATCATAAGACGAGGGTAAATCTGACAATTATGTAAATATTGATAAATATTTACACCCTGTTCCTTGCTTAAAACATATATCAAGAGACATGTAGGCCGATTGTAGAGGTAATCTTTAACCTTCGCGTTATAAAGTTGTTCTCGGTCGCTTTTAACTAAATCTTTGAAGATTTTTGGCGACAACGTTTCTGTATGTTCGCGGTAGGAAGCATGATAATGCACAGCGAACGCCTAGCCCGCAGATGTACGGCAAGACAAGCGTGTATCAGGTTTTACCACCAAACCGCGTAATCGGAAAATAATTTATTAAACTTGATTAAGTGCCTCAGACATGGTTTCAAATTCGGTATATAAATTTTATTATTTGCAGTGTAAAATATATAAATATGAGAAACATGATAGGGTAAAGAGACTCTGGAAGATCTTATCACACAATTATGAAATATTTGAAAGTTAAGATATATGTACATGTTATATTGGAATGCGCTATATATTTTATTTTGTGCCTTTGTACTAGACGTTCCGTAAGATAAACTTGGCATAAAAATACATTGGACCAAGTCAGGTACAAGTTGTATGCTAGATGTGTTCGAGTCCAATCTCCGTTATGACGAGGTAGTGAAGAACAGGAGGAAACTTCGAGATAGACTGGGCATTCTCCATATACAAGTGTATGATAAGGAAGTTCTTAGTTATCTTAGCTTCCGGCACAGAATTGTTTCCTTTCCTATCAGTATTTTGTAAAGGTATTGGTTGATGTGTCGCAAGGTATACTATAGATGCCTTCAGTTTTCCACCTGACTAATATAAGACAAATCCTACATCACAAGACAGTTGATATTATTTATAAACGGGTCAGCTCGGGGTGACAAGACGGCTAAAGCATACATTTAAATAACAAATGAGAGTGTTTCTTTTACTGCTAAAGGGCAGGCTAGAAGTGAGAGATGGCGCACCTCGCTAACGACCGGTACGTGTAAATCACAACACCTGAGAGTGAGCTGACGTGTGAGTTTAAAGGCGCCGCCGTTCAGGTAGACATCTTATATATATACAGGTAGAGGGATGAGACAGTGCTGACGAAAACTTATTATACAGCACTACAGCAGGTGTTCGTGAATGTCAGGAGTGCGTTGTACCTGTCTCTGTCTGACGGTGTGGTGTCCAGCCGATCATATGGAAGATACAATCTAAATACAATAATACATGCTGAAATACCTGCCCACAGGTATACACCGAGGAATTTTGTTTTTGTTTTTGGTTTACATACTGCGATGTTTATATTTTATGGATTTTAATTTCGAGATTTCTCTCGTAGCAAGTTAAGCTTTGGCGTAATTTTTGCGAGCTCTGGTATTGATATGGATACATTGTGAGTAGGCATGGTACACATAAACAGCGCGTAGTATGAGTTAGTTAACTCCAAACGTTTGTCCTTATTTATAGTCCGTAATTGGATTTCAAAATATACTGCTCATATAAATTATTCTATTGATTTATGTTTTAACCCCAGATAATTGCATTTAACGATCAAATACATTGAAAGTGTCAAGCAAGTTTTGCTGTTGTGTACATTACTTATTTTTGTGTTGATATTGATATCTAACTTTGTTCCTCTGCTTATCCGCTTACCCTTGTAGTACCCTGATGATATTTGATTCAAGCGCTTCTAGAACATTAAAATGGGAATATAAGATGCTCTATAGCGCATTAATTGTTTGTGAGCAGATATAATTACAACATACATCATAAGCGTATGCGTTCAGGTCTCCTATCCCATCCTCTGTTTGCCCGGCTACTCTAACATTAGTATTAGCTAATCTCTATCTGGTTTCGCTGAAGAATTGAAATACCAAACCTTTGCATCAATATCTGTGAAATCATATTTGTTCGCGGCACGTCTTACGAATTAAATAGTATTCAGTACTTCGGACTTTCAAGATATGTATTTCATTGAAAATACTTTTCCATCGTTTTTGTAAAACACTAAAATATAATATGAAAACTCATTATATAAATTCGGTATTCCAATTTATTATAGATAATTATAACGCTTTCCTTGGTGTGTGTGTAACCTTAAAATTGCCGCAGATCACTAGGAATACGAGTTAACGAACAGATGTACATCTGGGGGAAAAGGACACATTCTACATTTCCTACATCCTTATTGGTCGGTTAGGACCAGGAAGAGGTCCGAGATTTGTGATATTAACTCATCTCTATTTATAGAAGAAAGTAAGTCAAAGTTCTCTAAATGACTTCATCTCAACCTAACATCATACTGTTCTTTGCTAAATGCAGAACTCTTTTTACGATTTTGCACGTCATATCTAATAAACAATTTAAGGATTGTTCTTTCGGAGAATATGCGGTTATATGAACCTAAAACGATTATAGTACCTCGAATTCATTTCGGTCATTCATTTTCCAATCATTATCACAATATATTCTCTCCTACCTTAAGTCTATAATTTATTCACTGTAAATATCTCATTTCTTGGTTTATATACCGATTAACACCGGGAACTACATGTTTGGGATCCATGTTTATATTGGTCTCCCTTGCATGTCTCAAGGGTCTCAAAATATAACAAGTCTTTAACTTTATTGAAATAAAGCATGTTTTAAAAGCATGTCTAATACAGTATGTATTATTCAGCAACGTAAGTACACATTTTGAAGTCTATAGTGTCGTCAGTTAAAAAGAATAGGGATTTAGCATCACAGTGTGAGAACCAATGCAGTAGGATGGGGATGTGTTTTGCTGACTTGTAAGGATGGTTTATGTAGCACTCCGCTGTAATTGTACGGTATACCTGTACAGAGTTGCCGGCTTCCCTTGACATGCTAATGTGTGAACACTTATTGTCAGGACATTTGTATAAATTACACGTGAACACGTCGAGTTAAGGCGACATTCGTGGCAGATAATGTATGTGTTCATCCCGATCATATGATGTAATACACAAATATTTTGTTACGCTTTTTAGATAAATTTGCCTTCAGGCTGTTTTAGTGGATGTTGAAATATCAAGCAAATTTGTTTGACAGAACATGTATCATGGAAATGAACACGTCGACGAGAGTTTTCTAGTTCAACTAGACTTTATTGTGTTACAGGTTTAAAAGTCATCATTTAAGAGGCAAAAACTGCACGGTGAATTTTGTCAGTAAATTTATTTACAACACGCGGTATCGATATTCTGTACCAGCATATGTTCGCTGCAGGGTCTTAACCTCAGGTTATACACAATCCTACCACGGAAAGACCAGTCTGGATACCAACCTCAGATATCAAAGCATTTATTATGATGTTTGAGCTCAAAAACCATGATGCCTAAAGCACAATTCTAAATCCGTTGATCGATTAAAATGTTATGGAGATTGTCCGTTATACAAACAATACACTTTGTATTGGCCCTGAGGAGATTACATTTGCATCTGTATCTAGGCAAATACATTGTTATATAGCATATTTGTGGTGCGGTAGAACACATGTCGTGCGAGGTGGGAGGAGGAGGGGGGCCGCCATTAACGCTTTCACACTTCAAACACATGCAAATGTTAAGAGACACACTATTAGTTATGTTTCACGTTTATTTATGTTTCCACAACATTGCAATTAATTTTGAATAACAAATTATTTTAAATATTTCATATGTCCATAAAAACATAGCGAATATTACATTGGTTCTCATTAAATATCGAACTTGTGTATAGACTATTTTTAAAGAGAATTAATTCGTGTGCCTTTTAGGGGATGCCGCATACAATGGTTTGATAAATTGATACTGCACCGTTCTCCTCATAAATATAAATCAATTTTGAAAAGCAGTGCATAATCTGAAACTCATTACCTAATTGTCAAGCATTTGAACAGTTTTCTATATCAAAGGAATTATGACGTCACACACTCATTTATAGGAACTGTTGATGAGAAGCGGTAGTCATATAAACAATGCAAGTCAAAAATACATCACTGGTATAGAAGATCTCAAATGAATATTTTTTATGAAGCAATAGGCACAATGATTTTCAAATATGTGCAGTGCGCAGTCAATCGAGGGTGGTTTTATTATTCCTTCCTGTATCACCATGAAATTGTAAACATATTCTTTTCAATGAATTTTATTTTTATTTTATTTATATTTTTTAATTTTTATTCATTTTTTTAACATTATTTGCCAATATAATGTCATTTTATCAATACATTTGTGGACTAAAATCCTAGATTATAACATAATACGTAGGGACGAAAAGTAATTTAAACAGGCAATGATATGGCTGTTTTCTATGTCATCACAGAAGTGCCTACATTTCATACAAAAATGGTGATAGTAATGAGAACCTGCATGTTTTTTTAATTTTACTGAATTGTAAAACAATGATTCTGGTCCCTCATATTTTAAAGCATTAAAACGCCTTACAATATATAGAAATGCAATTCACAACATGACCACAATCAACACAATTTGAGGATTTGACAGAAGACGCCTTACCAGGCGGTTACTACTAGTCTTAACCACCCTGCTGAATACCTCCACATGTATGGGGTTCCTGTGTGTTGAGGTCATGTACATGTTTGGTCTGTTATGAAGCATAGCTTTCAATAACTTTTTTTTCTTCTATAATTCCACTTTTAAAAGCATAGACACTATATTTACATTTGCGCTGCAACTCACTACATGTATATGAATATCACCAGCAAAAATGCATTTCATTTGAGTATGAAAGCAAAAATTCTCGTGACATAATACGTGGTTTACTTATGACGTCATACATTAACCTTACTCAATGAGATTCTTGTCGCTTCACTTCGGACAACATGGAGAATGCCCCTGCGTCAAACGCGCAAATGACTAAGATAAATTATTGGCATCAATTTTATTTAAATAGTGCTGTTCCGCCAATGTCGTTTAAAGGACGACGCATATATAAAACGCAGGAAATACATTAATATTTAAAGAAGAAATAGATAAAATTAAACAATTGTTCTATAGTAAAAATGTAAATATAATGGATTGAACGGCGTTTTTAATAATTTTCATGCCGGTATGAACTCAAATCGGTTACATCCATAGCGGGCTTCATGCAATGTGGATGTAAATTAAAAAATAAACGCCGTTCAATCCATATGTAGCACCAAACCTAATCCATTTTAAAATCCACTCGTGTTATTGGAGTTATTGGGCTATTGGACCAAAAGAAAACTACTTCATTTGAAACTCCATGCAAGGAAACTTGAATGTTAACCTCTCGGCAAAAACCGTCAATGTTCGTATTTTCTGAAAATGTTCGCATAGAATACCAAAGCCTGAAATAAGACGCATCTATTATATATGATTTATGAAGACTAGAAAAATTATAAACAGGGCAAATATAGTTGATCATCGCCTGAAGTTATCCCAAAGGCTTGAAAAGCGATGATCAACTACATATGCCTTGTTGATGTTATTTAGTCTGCCTATCTAAACAATACACACAGTGTTCATAAGATGTATGCATGACAATTCAATTGAAGTTTTATTTAATGTCTAAGTATTAGTTGATAAAATAGGCAATGGTTTCCAACAGAGATACGTATATACATGTGTTTAAGAATTATTAACTATTATGGAGTGATATGAGACGCGAAAACTCATTAAGAACGGGAAAAGTACACAATAAATTATATTATAAAGAATGGAATCACGGTGTTAATCAAACACCCGGAACACTGTGAGGAGAATTTCAAAATAAGTTAATAACTCGCATGAGAATTATTCAATGATTAATATGTATGTGATAAAGTGGCTTTAATGGCGTCTACAGAACAGTAAGATTGATATTAGCAGTGAAGAAATAACGCACCAAATGTGGCTTATGAAATGCCTACCCTCTGGAGCACCTACTGTCCTCTCAGGTCCACTCTGGGGTACATACATGTAGCGTTAAGTGTTTGACAAAAGAATCACAGTGTGCTGGTTTGTACGGGTTTCGACTCTCGGCATCCGGATAACTAATCTCGGCGTCTGAATAACTCATAACGGACATCTAAACAGAGACCGGATATAAATTAATAGATATTGTATCGAAAGAATTTTGTTTCTTATTTATTTATTCCGCTTATTTTTTCATTTTCGATTTTTTTTTATTCTATTTTATTCTTATTTTTTGAGAGGAGAGGGGGTACTTACGTCAATCCTTTTGATTTGATGTACCCCCCATTCATCTTGGCGCATTTTTCTATCGACTTTGGTTTCTAATACCTTGTATTTTGTGTTGACGGATTAGTACCCGTTCTCTATTTTACATACGGTAAAAAAGAAAAAGAAATGAATAATGAAGAAAATATGCACGAACTTAAGTTTAAGTATAATGTTACATATACATCTTATCATCCATATGTCACTATTATATTATTATGCATTAGATAACTTCTATCTGGGAATTGTTTACTACACTGATAAATTATGTCTGCCATTATATTAGTTGTTACGTAGCTTGTGTTGATTGGTGTTCTTCTTCTTCTTCTTCTTCTTCTTCTTCTTCTTCTTCACAATCATGTGCATCATTCATAAGAATATTGTCGCATAGTTCTAATCGAATGTCGCTGCGTTTTTCAAATCGACAACTTTCACTATCAGAATGGAATACATACTGTATATGTTATGTGATTGCAGGGATCAGAAAGCTAAAAGAAACTTTTATTTTCTTAAAACTCATATGTATGTGTTTTTTTGTTGAAAAAATATCTTTAAATAAGTTTTAAAAAATATTATTCTGCAGTGCAAAATATTATAATAGTAAAACATATTTTTACTAGTGTAAACTTGTAAAAGTTCATATAAATGATTTAAAGCTTGTTTTATCGTCCAAGAAATATTCTTTGTGCACAATTTACCAAATATTTTACGAGACATTACATTTGATTGAATATCCATAAAATACTAATTATGCATATCTTACCTGTCCTTTACATGATTTCGGAAAACAAACATTTGATGAAGGAACGTATTTCATCAAGGTAACATAATTTTAAGGCACATTTGTTTTAGCTAAAGGTCATATTTTCATAAATTTTGGAGTCTGAGGGTTTATGATTTCTAGATACCCTACCCTAGAAGAAATTAGAGTAGCCATGCATTGTATTGAATTATCTTGTTTAAGAGATATTTAGTATTTAAAGAATAAAAAAATATCATGCTTGAAATAGAGGAAAATATCTTTACAATATACTTGTTATTATGATTTTATCAAGTTGTCAATTGCAGGTCATATTTAGATGGGTGGAAAGAGAAAATTGTGAAATAGCTGCACTTCTTCTCCAGACAGGATAATAAATAATATAATGTTAGAGTACAACTTACCATGTTTCTTGAGTAAATGTTTTTTTTCTGCAATAGCATCGACTGACATGGTAAAGATTATCAAACTTAGGGTATATCAAGCTAGAATGACAATGAATGTTCTCGAAAAACAAAGACATCACGAAAACAGAAAACATGTAGTAGTGCAATTTTTAAATCTATAACGAAATCCGTTTGATTTTTAGCAATAAACAGTTTGAAAGTGAATTTAGGAATCATTTATCAATTTTCAAAATGTTGGATTGAGATTATAGATACCATTTTGATTACATCAATGCACGTCTAACAATAGCAGTTATAATATTGGCCATTAACGCTATCGACCTGACCAATAAATGTAGATGGTCGGCTTTAGAATAAAAAAAAAGTTCTGTTTCCTTTTTATGACGAATATTAATTCTGACTTAAATCAATGGCAACGTTTCCTTAGTAATAATATAAAACAACTGCAGCGATAGGAAGCTTTTGTACATTTACTTTGAAGAAATTTCAAATCAATGTGGGTTAAGTTTCTTATTAACAATATCATTGTACTAAAATATGAATTAAATAACGATTCATGTGTCAAAATATTCCATAATTCCATATTGCTTATTTAGTTTTGATCTATCCCGTATCGTCATTATTTAGTTTTGATCTATCCAGTATCGTCATTATTACGATCAAAGTTGTGATAGAGGTGTATCGGCTCGCATATTTGAAACCCTGTAAATTTGCATTAGAATAATAGTTTTAATATATTTTCAACTCATTTGTAACAACTGTGGTCATCAGCAATCATGTATCAGAATCTAAAAATGTTATTAGGAGTAATACCTCGTTATTACTACCAATTGCAATGTACTAAGATTCATATTTGAAAAATGAAATAAATATCAAAAACAAATTTGAAACCGGTTTCACCGTTCATTTATCAAAGAATTTTACAAGACGCGTCTGCATGTCTCCTTTATATTTGTTACAAATTAAGACTATTGACTAAACTCCTAAAATGTATAGAGAATCAACACCTATAGAGAAGGCAATAGGATCTAATACGTTAAGCGATATCTGACTGAGCATTCTTAATATATTATTATTTGTTTGAGTCGTACTCCAAAGGTGAAAACATATTATGCATATTTAGTCTTAATTAATATTTACTATGAATGCATAAGCAGTTTAATCATGGACACTGTGCGTGATTTTTGTTCCAAAGACTAAATAAATACATAAACAGTTGTTCTGTATACAAATGCGAGATTTTTTTTATCAAGAAACATCGTTTAATAATTGCATTTTTACTATTTAATTGGTATCACAATGGAATATGTTGCTTTGTTATTCAAGAGAGGTAATAGACAACCGTTGAACAGATAGCAATACCGTCAAGGATTTGATTTTCTTTGAAAATTTGAATGATGATTATGATCGACATAAATCGATACTCATTTTGTTTTAACAGGGGGCATATTTGCGTCAATGGACCTTTAACAAAGTTGTCTCTTCACAGGCACACGTGACCAAACTGTTTTAATTATTTTTATTGAAAATAACCGTTCAACAGTTCCCTCAATTAACGACATTGGCACCGCTTTTGTTTGTCGCATTTATCTAAACCATTCTGTATAGGCATCCGATCAGGATAATCATGTAAATGTAAATCGTGCAATGCTGATGACGCCACAAGTATTTTTTGACTAATTCTGTTTCTCTAAACATTGACTCATCGGGACTTCATGTTACATCTTAAATAATGTAGCACCGTATCAGTAGTTTGTTTCTGTCTATTTACGTTTTCAAAATGAAATTAAGGAAATTAAGAATTCAAAATTCAAAAAAAAAAGTTTTCAATTGATGGCAACTTTTTGTTGTCAACGCCATTAGCCATCCGTTATGTATCTCCGCAAACACCTCGTTCGCATCCGCTTGACTTAGAAAATTTATTTCACAGCAACTCAAATCGTGCGAAAGCAAGGAGTAATTACCGGTTAATTTTCTAGCTTGAACACGTGTTTCAAAAGATAAATGTAGAAACTAAATGAAAGAAGGCATTTTAACGATTGGTTTAGTTTATGACAGAGGCATGCATTTTAAGATGACGTTTTACATTGCGAGGTCACGTTTTCCTGGCTGTATATTTCCTCTCTGTGTTACGAATGCATTACTTACAAAAGAGCTAATACTTCCCTGGGCTAGGCTATGTCCTTATTGACGGAATTCCAGATCCATCACTGGACTAGCGACTCCAGCTTATATGGTCGGCCAATAGGGAGACCGTGTCGCTAACATTGATCGCAGCAGGTATAATTAACAAACCGGCCATCACAAACACTCGCTTTAACACTGTACTGCATATTTGTCTCAAAATTGGGCAATATAACGTTGACCAGTCTGACGTCACGTTTTGGAATGACATTAAGAATTGTTTTGTTTTGTGCCTACTTACAGCGTCAAGTCTGAATCACAAATAACAACTAAAACAATATAATGTCAAGTAGTAACATTTGAAATAACCCACTTTAGTTATTTAGTAGAAAAAAATATGGTAATTGTTTAAGAGTAAAAAGAATTTATTAACGTATGCAATATATGAGCTATATTTATAAGCATACCCATCATAGACATGAGGTTGAAATACGTATGCTATGTAGATATCGGTATCATCATGAAAACATTGTTTGATATTGAACTGGCATATGCTTGTTAATGATTCGCTTGTTCAAAAACTGGATATGATACGAAAATATTGTCGACAATTGAAGTTATACCAGGAACACTAATTGTTTCTGAAAATATATATTTAAAGGGTATTTTATTATCATTATTTGAGTTATACTTAAAATCACATTTGTTTTTCCTTAAACAGAATTTTATCAAACATGTCAGTGGAAAAAATAAATCGGTTTGCACTTGTCCCTTAACAAATATAATGTGACTGTATCAAATATCTTATCGCTGGTTTTGCTTAAACTAAATGCATTTATTTTAAACAGAAAATCGCCAAAAGGCGAATTAATAACAAGTAAATAGGAAATGGATGATAAAAATAATAAAAGGTTTGCAAATATGTTTATGAAATTTTAGGTATCAAGATATTAAAAAAAAGAAGTTTGAAGATATAGATGTTTTTTTAAGATTTGTTTTAACTTCTGTCTGTGTGTACTACACAAAGGATTTCTGGTCGAGGTTCTACCTTGACGTAGGTCTAATCAGTATGCAAGATGGATGTTTGTTGTAGATTGGGCGCATCCTTACCTGTCCCTTGCATTCATGTATAACATTGAAATGATTGGTAAATTGATTCGACTTATTTTGCTACAGGCATGTTTTCCTGTTGGGCGTTCGGCTTGTTGTATATATACCCATTATCCTTACTGACACTGAACAGATTTAACGCGACTGTTGTCTGTGCGATTACAATATTTTCTGATAAACCATATAATCACTGATTTCAGCTCCATAATCATTTCAACCCCCGTTTTCTGTTCACACTAATTTATTCCAAACGCATTACAAAAGTAATAAAAGAATCAATCAAAATAAGAAGATTTCTTCACAAGATCGGTGTTCGGTATGCATTACAGTAACCGCCATATAACCAGTGCCCTTAGTGAAGGTCAACGCTATTCTCCCTAATCCCTCACAGGTGTTCTTAAATACCCCTTTGGCAACAATGTACAGTATTAGTAAAATATCGCGAAACATACTACCGTTTTTTTATCCGCCATCAAATCGATACTATTTTGTTAGAATTTGTAAACATGTGTTGAATTAAGAATGTTCTTGATGCGGTAATTTTGCCCACGTTATGGTGACAATTTCGTCGTTATTTTGTAAGGCAAAGTAGCCGTGATCAGAAGCTAGAAACAGGCTTAATTCACCTCTTAAGAATATTGGCGTTTACATTAGCGCGGATCGCTCAGGCTTATGATCCAGGCTCAGTTACCATAAAACAACCCGTCTATCAATATGCCATCATAAACTTGCACTGCAAAATTGAAAACTATTTTATTGGTATGTCAAATTGTCTAGCATTTCCTTTGTGCCTATAATCCGAATTTTACATACCTCATAGTTTAGTCACAGCTGGTGAATTCTTCATGCATGCCACTCCATTCATTAAAACGACAGAACACAAGGCAACAGTCCTTAATGGTTCCTAAATTGTGACGTTTACCAACTTGAACGGAAACGTTTCATGGTTATTGTTCATGCTATATCCATGGTGTATGCAGATAATCATGTCGTCTTCCCATTTCCTTTGGTATTTTCATGTTCCTAGCAAAGTCCTATCATCAATGAAACCTTATCGTGATGATCTAGATAATTATATTCAGTTTTTCTTTATTCACGTTAGATTTATCATAATCGAAATATACTTTTGGTTTTCTTTTTTTTTAATTTCAGGCAGGTTTAACATTTTGAAAGCGTAAATGTCTAAAAACAAAATTTAAAACGTATTTGCTTATGAATCTGTGTAAATATTTGTTAATTTGTCCTGCAAGCTTAAATAAGAAGCATCCAGGAGGATAGAAACAAGTATGCATGGCAAAAGCTACATGTATTATTATTTCTATACATGTATGTATGCATTTTCCGTACAGAATGCCACATTGTAAAATCCAATTAATCAAAATCATACTTTGGAGTTATAACAGTTTTTTTTAAATTTAGATATTGTTCCATAAATAAATAAAAAAATAACAAAAAACAATCATTTTATTTTCACTACTATTGCATCTGATGAAGTGTTTTGATAGTTGTTCCTTTGTTAGCAGTTATCGTGAACATCCTGTACGACGACTTGTCCTGAAGAACCCATCGGAGATGGAGGTATCGGTGAGATGTTTGGTATAAGTCGTGTCGGTTCGTTGCCCACCACCTGAACTGACAAGACCGTTGTTGTAACGCGGGATCTTGGAGATACACCTGTCATTATGTACAGGTAGATGTTTAATACTAGATTGTATCCGTGATTCCTCATACTCTACACCACAAATACGACCAACGGCAGATTAGTGAGGCTTTTCGATATTATCATTTCCATTTAAAGTTAATTTCGCATATGCTTTAAGGAACATAAATTAGGTTATTGTCATGTTCCGTTGATTTGCGATATAAGGCAAGAATTGTATTTTCATTTTTTTGTTTGGCATACTGTGTCTTCATTCTTTTGTTTGGCATTGCATGATGTGAATATAAAGGTTTAAATGTCATAACGTTTTAACGTATGTTTAAAATATATTGTATCGATTCTTGATAGGTGTACGTATAATATATAAATAAATCCAAGGGTTAACGCTACTTATTTAGGGCTGGTATTAATATGCAAAAACATAAGCTCGTACTTTTATATATTCTTGACTTGGTTTATATATTGATGATATATCATACTTTTAATAAACACTGATAATTATATTATTTAAAGAAACATTGTCATAGTTCAAACCATATTTTAACCTTGTTCAACAATAAACTTTCTCGACTGATGCACGGAAGATGCCCTGATTTCTTACAATATACAGATGTATATACATGTATATTTTATCAGAATCACCTGTGTATGGGCGGGCTTTCCATCCACGAAATAGACTGCAGATAAGGTATCAGGATAATGGGTACTACATATGTGAATATTTATGCGTGACTATACATATCTCATGTCTTTATATCATTAACTCGATATACGATTTTTATATATACACTTTTTCGTGTTAATACTCCGATGTTTTCATTGACAGTGGTTTATTAGAAATATATTTATTAATGCCAATATCAGCATGGCTTGTTATCTGTCTCTAACCGCTGATTTGGATTGCTTTATAGTCGCGTGTTATGATTTCATACTAAATACAAGGAAATTGATTAGTTACGAAGTATATAGCCCATTCTTCTATCAGTATCATCAATAAGTCACACATTATTTCGATTCAGAAGAATAACAAAGTTAGAATTCATTTCTATTTTTGACCTTTTTTTCCTGATTTAGTGTAATGGTTATCTTCCAATAAAATATTCATCATTTTTTTCTAATGAAAATCATGAGCAATATTTTCTAATTCTGCTAACACACGTAACCCTAATCGGACTAATTTATCTGTATTGAATTATTCCTTTTCTTCTCTTTCGCAATATATAATGAATAGGCAAATATCCCATCTCAGCACACAGACGCCTGTTCATTGAACTTCAAGAAAACACGCCGACATCAACTGCTGATTGTTGTAAGATTGCAAATATAGTTTAACTATTTTATAAAGATAACTGGTATATTTAATTATTTCATGTTTTTAATATTGACTAAAATGTTGAGTTTTGTTTTAGGACAGGCATGAAACTTGTATTTAAACATCGTCCCTACGACTAGGAGATGCTCGCAGCACTTAAAATATATTTCTGATGTACATGTTATAAGAGCGCAAATGTCATGAATATAAAACGTTTCACCGTATGCGTCGCTCATATTTAAGACTTGAACATTATTTCAAAACTAGTTAAAAAGCATATGTTTACGCTATTTTGAAAATATCAGATATCATAGCAATTGTTTGAAAACTAATGTGATCAATATCTAAATTTTGTTTCTTTTTTTCCCATCAGATATAAACGCATACATGAGTTATGAAAAGAACCATTTGAACATTTTGTAAATTATGTTTAATATATAGTAATCTAGAAGAAGTACCGAATCGGCATTATATAAGAACAAACCACATAGTTCATAAATGAAGAAATGAGGAGAGACCAAAATAAAAGGTAATACAACATGAGACCTAACAAAACATTTTTAAGGAAAACATATTGTCTGTCCAATATGTGGCACACGTTAGATCTATAAAGTATGAAGTATATAATAGTACTATTAAAAATAGCTATTTGAGTGAAATAAGTTTGGTGAGGTCTATTTTACATATGCTTCATATCATATAAAAATATAAAATGTAGTCTTTGTGCATTTTACTTACCAATGTGTAACAGATGTTACTTTGCAATACGTTGTGTTATATTGAATACCGAAATGATATATTTCACAGTGTTTTAAAGGAACTAATATAATATTGAAATTTCAAAATTTTCAAAAACGTGGCCTTCTTCATATCAACTAAATTGTTAAATTTTGCCTAGTGTTCGTTGTTCTTTGTTGCTCAATGGTGTGAAGTTCACCAAGATTTTTTTTTTTGATTTTTTCAGTAAATATGTGTTTTAATTCAGTACATATATTATTATTTTTTTTATTTTATTTGAAAATATACATAACCCAACAACAAATTCTTATTAATAAAATGTATTGTAAATTAAACTTAAAAGAACAAAAACAAAATCCATTTTCCAAGCTTTCACATTTAATATAACATATATTCTAAAATTTACCCGAGTGTTTTACAACATCAATGTCTCTAGCTGGTGAGAAGAGTCCGTTCTGAGATCTCAGTATTTTGTCGGGGCCGCCGGTGGAGAGATTTTCCGGCCCCTGTAACCGTGACGTGGAACACATGATTCCTGCCTTTGACGCTGTATGTGACGTAAGCGAATATGGGTAGGACAGCGTCGTATGACTAAAGGACAAAGGATACGCCCCAAATGCTGCAAATCTACCCGAGGTCAGAGAGTTCTTCGAGGAGGGGAGGTAGAAAAATCCAGGACCACCATGCTGTTGTGAGATTGCTTTAGTTACCCGTGGTTCGGATTTTGAAGTGTCACTAGCACTGCTTGTAGACGAGTTGAGGAATTCTGACACAGACCAGATTTTGGGTCTCGTTTGAGTCTCAGAATCGTTGTCTGACGGGATTGTCTCTGATCTACATTCAGAACCCCTCGGTAGTGATGGGGATGCCAATTCACTACAACGGGAATCACCACCTATACTTGGAGCCTGAGAATCATCGTCACTGATATCAGCGCGCACACTCTCCCGTCGAGCCGATGTCCGGACGGGATCTAAGTCATCGATGTCCTTAAAACTCAAATTCGAATCATCGTCATCGCAATCATCGTCTACGTTGATCATTCTTTCTTTCACTGGTTGCTTTCCTTGTCCAGATTCTGAAGAAGAAAGGAACCAATTGTACATGAAATGCTTTTTAATACTCATGTTTTGTACGTAAACATTATGGCAGGTTTGCAACAAAATGTTGTAAAAATAAATTTATTTACCAATCTTGGACTCTAAATTGTTTTATTATTTTCAATCCTCCACTATATCTTAATACATAGTTTCAATCTCTTTGACTATATAATGATATATTTTTGAAAATCTTTGACTAGATCATGCCGTATTATTTCAAATCCTTTCTCTATCTTTGTATATTATTTTCAATTCTTAACATCTTCTTTATATGTTATTTTTATTCTTTAACTATATCTTAATACACTAATTCCTATTCTTATTATTCTATTTTCAAATAATATTTACTGCAATCTATGATTATATCAAGGTAAATATTTGCAATCCTTGACTTGGTATGTAATTTACAATCCTTTACTGTATATCTATGTACAATGTTTACAATCCATGATTACATTTACCAATCCATGGTTATATCCAGGTACATTATTTGTTATCGTTGCAGTTAACTTGGTTTATAATATCCAACCCTTCGCAATAGTATTAAAAGTGGGATATGTATATTGCTGATTCATAAAACAATATGCCAAACATCACAATGCACTGACAAATGTATTAACGTATCAGTATTCATCCTACAGCACTTATCTTAGCATATGACATATTCCATTTGTTTCATTGGATAAAATAAATAAAAAATATTCGGTACATGCTTTAAATATCAAATACGATATCATAAAAAATACCTAAACGAATATAGATTACTTTAAATCTGATACGTCAAATTATATCTGATAAATCATACACATTTCTCATTATGTAAATCAAGAACATTTGTTGTCTTCTTTTTAAATATATATTTATATTTTTGAGCAGCCATGCTCCTCTTTGAAAAGTAATCAATTATAGTTTATTACTGATTCAGGGAAAATAAACTGCCTTGTGAAGAGATTCTGATAATGAGTTCTTTTGAAACTCCACGTCTTTTAGATCATTTATCAAATTATTATTTTGCTAATTGATGTCGATAGATTGTAAATAAATCATAGGATAATTGTTTAATAACAGGTTCAGTCGCAAACCCGTGTCATTTTGTTCATGAATAGAGGGATAGCGGGAGATCAAGGACTCGTGTTAATTGTAATAAATCGTGTACACTTCCTATGTATAAACGAAAGTGACATCGAAATTGAAATGAAAATTGAGAAACAAAAACATTGTGTTGGAGGGAATTGATTACAGCTTAATGTCGATCTTATATGGAGTAAATTACCGGTCTATGGCAATAGGAGACGGACAGAACGCCGTGCGAGGGATGTCGGCAGCCATATTATTAGCAGTGTCTTCCCCACGGTAAACACTATCAACCGTCAGGCATAAAAAGTGCATTATCCGATTCAATTAAAGCCAAGATATCATCTACGATTGATTGGAATTATGTTAAGTGGAAATGCGAGGAAGTATGAAAGAGAGTGCTCCAACACGACAGTGGATGTAAAACAGATTGTAAAAGCCCAATATTATCAATGCTATTCACCGCTGTATTGTAAACATTTAATTTTGATGAGGCAAAATCATCCCTTTAGAAACACAATTGTCCGTCAGCTCATTGATACAAAGGTCATAACATTAATTTAATACGAAAAGCAGTATTAATTTATCACATGGATAATTATTGAGCTATTTGGTACAATCACGGCCAAGCTGAGCTGGGAAAAGCTGGTACTCTTGTGTCCGACACAAAAAGCTATGTTTGAATATAAAACAGAAAGTCATCCTCGGCTCGTCTTTCATTTACACGTTAACTCTTTATGTCGTTGTTGTGCACACACGAAAAATTGATTGCAGAAGCGCTTGCTAGTTTATTACAATAAAATTTCATTTAAAGTTATAGGTAATCCTTTGTTTGTTAATAGCTTTGTTAGGTCTCCCCATACCACAGCTGGTTGACTGAGCCCTGAAAAAACTACCTACTTTAGGGTTGAATCTCGAAAATGGTGAAATTTAATTCCAGAATTAAATGTATTGTATTGAATATTGCCCGGCACTTCTGCGTCATAAATGAAACAAAATAAAATGGATTTGTTTTAGTTATATAAATAAATTCCAGGTTTATGACTATATGTATTTACCGAAAATGTGACCCTTATTTTCTTTCTGATTAATCATAGAATATCCTATGTTTTATAATTTTGTTTTGTTAAATGGTATATTAAACTCGCAAACGTTTTCGTCGGGAATATGCAGAATCGTTATCAACACCTTTGTGGAGACATCCAATATCATTCCCCACGTGCAATTATAGGTGGGTATACACTTACTTTTTAAATTAATACCTATATCAAAAAATATTTAGACACGTAACTGGATGCTAGATGTCACTACGCCTGAACTTACTAAGATTTCTTCTCACTATGATAATATTTCTGTGACTTGAGAAATGTAGATTTATATACATAAAATTTCGTATAAAAAAAGGAATATGAATTTATATAGCTAAAACGTGCTTAGTGTACAGTGGCAATTTATCATTATTTATCACATGTGTAAGAATACCTTATATTAGAGGTCCAAGGAGATAAAACCATTTTTTTTTATTTTTAAAATTTTATTTTTTTCAAACATACTGCCTTAGACAAAGCATATTTTGTAGCTTGGGCAACATGCAAGGAGGTTGTGACAAACTTCAGCTCAAATATTTTATGGATCTTTTCAGTTGCATTTTTATGATGTAATAATGCAATATGTCGATAAGGTAATTTTTGTTTAACAAGTGTATATCTTTATATATTTTATATTATTTAACCGCTTTATTACTAGTCATTTGATGATTCTGAGCCTTACTACACTACGCCAATAGATGAATCACTGAAACAGACATCAGAGTAAATCTATTGTGTGTCCAATCTCTCTTTATCGTTGTATTTGTTCGTATATTAGATAATTATTTCCTTCTATATCACATGTTACTAGAAGTAATTATAAGTTGCTAGAAATTAACGAAATTACCCAATCTCAAGCGACCTCCGAATTTCTTTTAAGATTAGCTCCATGCACGTGCATGTTTTTAAATTTGCATTACTGAATACTCGCACGTGTCACGGAAGTCGCATCTGGATAGTTTGCTCATCCTGTTTGCAAAACGAACAACTTCCATGATAGAACGCTTCCACATGTGAAACGCATTTCCATAATTCTAGTTAGCGGGCAAATCTGAGCGGCAAACGATATCAATGTAATTATTTTGTAAATCACCCATAAATAAGAAAATAGCTTCACGACTTTCTAGAATCAATTATTTATTAACGAGTGGCTCTGATATTCTATCGGGTCTTTTTGCTATTTTGATGTTAATTTAACAAAGAGGTTTCGATAAAATAATAGTTTTGTTTGTAGACGTTTTGCTGTCGTACGCCGTACCCGACTTGACACCTCACGAACCCTTGCAGTAGCAAATGGACTGGCTGACTGGTAAAGACCACGGCGACTTTAAGTGTCAGAGGGAACAAATTGCCATATACATTTGTGTAGCTAGATCTGTCACTAGAAATCAGGAGATAACGGCTAATTTGGAGATTCACTGCACACCAATGGGACGCGGCGGTGCAGAAAATAGAAATGTATTAAATTTGTCCGGGACTTGGGATTCTCCTGCACGCAGCGTGACACGCTTGCATACCGGAACGGGGCACGTATATCTAGGGACCGGGGCTGTGGGTCTGGCATGGGGACGCGGCTCCCCTCCTTATAGACGTAACGAAACCAACAGATGACTGACATTTCCGATAGCAAGAAGAGAATGAAACTTCACTAACTTAATCCAAGGGGATTCAGAAATCATTTCGTGGCTCAAAATGATGATTAAGTTAAAACAATGTAGTGAGTTCTCACGAAGTGGCTATCAGGTTATCGAGACGTGTCGGGAACCTGTTCATTTGGGACATGATTCAGAGAAGTCGGATCAGTCGGCTTACAACAAATTTCACAGTCTGTCTTTTACTTAAATCATTAATCTATGATTATGACATGCAACATCGCGTTTCTGAGTTTGTAACGACCGGGTTTAATTCACTTGTGATTTTTAGAAAATAAGATAACATTCTTTAATCTTCAGAATCCTCAAATAATATCTCTAGGCAGGACATTTGGAACATTTTCCTTTACATAATGCATTGTCGACCCGAGAAACACGAATGCCAACATGCTAGAAAATAACAAATAAAACATAACCAAAACAGGTTTCCTCTTGAAAAAAAATGAGAAAAAGTTATCAAAATATTATCAGACTGACGTCAATATTTTTTTCGTGAAAGAGAATAAAGTTATTTATTAGTTCAATTATGTAATCTAACGTTATGGATTTTTTTATCATTTGAGGTAATTTGTATCGAATCTTTACTCGTGTCTGGAGTTAAGCACTTGTTAGTATTGTTGTTTATGGTATTGGCGCTATTGGACGATGAGAAATGTATATACTAGAACTAATATCGCCAGTTCTATATACAGAGGACGCAATATACAGGAGACAGGGGGCCAAGGACCTCGCATGCCAGACAGGCATACCGTCTAAACATCTACTAAAGACTACCATCTCCTGTACTTGTATACAAAACACATGTTCTCCCGCAAATTACACAACTATCATTTACTTAGATCTTAGCCAGCGTTACTGGTAATATATCTTTTTTAAAGTACTTATCAATATCCCAGGAAAAGGAGGGACCATTAGTCAATTTGATCAGTTTGGTGGTATGGAAAGTCATACTCACTATCTATTGACAGTATAACTGAAGTAATTTTGTAATTATATATCTACGTATATAAATAATGTCTATGTATTCGTAGGAAATTCGCTTTTGTTTCCAGCTCAAAAATTATTTTTAAAAGCATCTATTTTGTACAAAAGTATAAACAATATGTGATTAACGGAAAAGTAAAAAAAACAAAAAGGTTTATAAAGAAAGACATAGGACTATTTAATGCTATATTATTATTGAAAATATCAATCACTTTTATGTCAAGTTTAAATCTTAATTGTGTCAATATTAATGACGTTACCCTAACGGAAAACTGATTTTTTATGTAAACATTTAAGCAGGAAGAGTGTTGAGGTAATTACATAGGTGAGTGTGTGGGTTGCAAAGATGATCTGTGACAAGTGTGTCTTCCTAACACTTGTTCTCAGTTTAGGGGGCTGTGTTGTCTGCTGAGATGTCGTTTGTCAGGCCGGCGATGTTACCTTACAGCTACAGTAATGTCAGACCACATTTATTAATCTAACACCCAAATCTCAGCTATATTTCTACACTGGCCCCCAGCGTTTCACGTTGACCGGCTTCGCGTAACGAGATATGAAAATCTAAGTTTTTATGTTATGTCTTACACTAGCCCTAGGCAACTCGGGCTGTTTTTCCACCGTATTAAGGACATGATCTGACGTTTTGTTTTATCATTAGGTCTCAATTCACTTTTAAATAAGCGTATCATATATGTTATCTCCGGTTTGTCTCTATTTAGCCATATCTGTCCTTTTATCTGTATACACCTTTACAAAACTTTGTCAAACCTGGATAGGCACATAAGCGACTAAGAGAGTGTTCACAGACACACATTTATATCATGCAACTTTTACCCTTCTCATCATCATTATAAAATGTTTTATTTGCTATAAAGAAATTATATACCTCACATAAGATATATATTCCTATTCACAAATATAATATAATATATTTATATATATATAAAATCCATATGCATAAATTATGGTAGCCCCAGTTTGCTTGGAAAGATCGTATCTTGAGTTGGTCAGCTATTGTCCCACTGGTCATTGTTTGAGGGCTAGACATGTCTATAGTATCAACAGTTAACCTAGCCACGATAAATCATGTCCAAAGGATTACACATTAAAGCTAAAAATACATCCGCGTATACTTATAGCACTCTTTACAATAAACGTTCCGTTTAACAATTATAACTCTACCACAGAATAACATATCTTCCATAATCAATCAATATGATCAGTATACTTTATTTTAAGATTTTACACCTTAATTTTATCACGGATTAACATTAAAAAGCAATTAAATTAATTGAAAGTAATTCTCTTTATTCTTCCGTTAACCAATATCTAGTTTTTTGATTGATTTTATAACATGCGTTATTCTATTTGATATTTTACTCAGAAGGAATCAAATGCACACGAAAAATACTGTAATTTATATGCATATAAGCATGCCAAGGTCCCATTAGTTATGCCGACAAGCCATCACACCTTGTAGCCGAGGTATTTGGAGTGGTGATGTATTACACAAGACCGTAGCATGATTGATATAGTATAAAACTTTAAACTCAGGTTTACCTGTTAATGCATTTTCTCATTTTCCTTATATGGATACAGATATAATAAAAAATGTATTTTATCTACACATATGTTTATATGGTATATGAAAACAGTTTATCAATAATATGAAATAACAATCCCTCTTATACATTTCAGATATACTTATTGCAAGATAAATGTGTCTATTCGTTTTCTATTCAAAATATCCAATATATTAAGTATATACATTTTATTTTCTTGTCATAATTGATGACGTTTGCTTTCTGTCAACAGAATTTTTTCACGTATTATCGGCCATCAGTCAGAAAAAACATCCTTAAATTACACACTTTAGCGTCACATCAGGATAATAACCACTTTAACAGTGTTTAAAACAAAATCATATCCTAAAATTTAAAAAAATATACTTGGAAATAATATATATATTTGTGACTATCTTAGATAAATATATTTGCTTTGTATATAATATACATTTTTTGTGACTTCCTCAGATAAATGTTTGCTTTGTATATAAAACAGAAAAACGTTCAACTCGTAATCTCATTTTATAATTTGTCGTATTTACTTGTTCCATTAAATGAATTTATTTAAATGGTTTTGAGAAAATACCTCAATGTTTCTCAAATGTTTATGTAAGACAGTATAAAGGATATTATAACGGGTCTATTAACTATGTATAACTATTTTATAAAATATTATATTGAATACGACGACGGTATGTATAAACAAGTATTTTAGTAAAAATGAACGCAACCATACGGACACTTGAAAAAAAATTGTTATATATATATTATCTCAAACTAAGTTAGTGGTTGATTCGTTAGTACATCGAAAAAAAGTAAATGCTTCAAAATTAAAAACAACTACATTTGAAATCGGTAATTAGTATAACATCTTTATTTATGACAAAAGGCAGCTCATTTATATATATATATTATCAAGTGCATAATTTATAGCCGATCATACGATTTTATTATGAAATGTTTTATTGACAAAAGATTGATAATGTTATAGTAATTTGCATTAATTTGGTTATATAGAAAAAGAAATATTTAATATTTAATATAATTTTACCCAAAAGTTATGATTAAATCAAAAGTATTTTTTTATAAAAGAATTTTTTTATAAAAGAATTATTTTTTTAGCGACACGCTAAATTCATTTGAAGCATTGAAGCAAATTCTGTTTATAATTTGTATTAAACACCATTTTTTAGTATTTTTTATTCGTGTTTAAAACATATTTGAGATGTAACAAATTTAGTAGTGCATACCAACGATATATTTATATATATAAAGTATTACCGAATGTATGATGACATATAAGTATATATTAAGTGTAGTATCAACTTGGGGATCTTATAAATACAACGATACATAAACAACATAAAGAACATGTTTAAATGTGTGTATACAGTATACAGCGTGTGTGGTGTGTGATATAAACAGGATATAGATATTAAAGAGAACTGACCTGATTCATCTGAGACTGGTTTTGTTCCCAAGTCTAACGGACCGTCACTAGTACTACCGTTGCACGACAAGTCCAAATCATCATCGTCGTCTTTGTTGTCACAATCGTCGTCGTTATCGTCGTTTTCTGTACCATCCTCCGATCTGTTACGTGGCGACCATGTCATTTTATTTTCCTTTTTCAATCGCCGCCTCGCGTTAGCGAACCACGTGGATACCTGTGTCAGTGTCATTTTTGTGATAATAGCTAACATGATTTTTTCCCCTTTTGTCGGGTAGGGATTTTTTCTGTGTTCGTACAACCAAGCTTTCAGAGTATTTGTTGTCTCACGTGTTGCATTTTTTCTTCTTGCATTTAAATCAATGCCACCATATCTGAAACAAAAATAAAAATAATATATATTTATATATCAGCATAATAAAGTTCGTCGTCCTTTTTTTCCATGTAAATATTTCAAAGGTGTTTGTTACAATACTAATTTCTATATCGATACTTCATGTGTTGCCTTATATTGCTAATAACTATCATTATATGCTAAATATATCCATTCCTTTAACATTACTTTCGTAAGTAGATAACGTATATTTAAATTTCTATAACTATCTAATTAGAAGCAACATGGTTGCACACATTGTAATTTGATGAACTGGATAATTGACTAGTGTTTTACAACATCAATAAGAGCGTGTTACTCTCAGTCCTATAATGCCCGGGTAATTATTAGGTACATTTAGAATCTGTCATATTTTCAATGTGTGTTTGGTATCTTTAGCCCAGTCCTAACACCCAATAAATGGAACGTGTTTAGATTGATTTGAAGTAAATTAGTTTGCATGAATAGCTATCGCGCCCCGAGTTTCACTTCCAATATTAAAGCACTAAGCATCGGGCTTTTGATAGCCTCTCAAGTCCGACCATCCGTGAGTAACGAGCGTCTAAACACGGCGTAGGGTTACAGTAACAATATCACAAATGGGCATTGCTGAATTCAGAAAGTGAGAATACAAACATTCGACTAAACTGATATCAAATTGAATTTAACCACTGAAAAAATCTAGCATGGAATTATACAAACGGGAATACGAATAACGATGCATTGAAACGAAATATGTTTTCTGTAAGGGACCGCACAAATAGCAGAACGCTAACATGTAGTCTGTGTAACACTAGCCCACCCCGGTACCCCATGCCGAGTGACGGACGTTCTAGCCGCACTCCTTCGTCTCTGGGTGGTACCTACCCCGTGCCATACGGATACACCGCCACCGCCGGGTCATATGGGAAAATAGCCCCGGGCTGGGTGAGGCTTCGCCACGCCTCAGCCCCGTCCTTGGCATCAAATGCTCCCCCTGTCTGCAAATGAATGGAAAATAGGTTGTAACACTCATTGCTTTAGCAGTATTAGAGTCACAGCAAAACAGCATCATGGTCACGTTTGTAATGTCTATGTTACAGTATATAGTAGATGTTGTTGTTAAAACTTTATTATTTAATATAAAATTACCATAAAAGATATAATATCGTATGTGGTATTTATACGATCATGGGTTTTTGTAGATACCTAGAATAACCCGTTCAAGCTTTTAAGTTATTAAGTACATTCCGGTTCACATCATACAGTGTAACGGATAGATATTCATATCTGTATACATGTTATTTTTGTCTTCCAACATAACAATACAGGGTGTATTTTTTACTTGAAATATAATAAGGTTAGGACCTAGGTCTATTTCCACCCCTCCCCTCCCTTACCCCTGTTTCAGGGTGGTAAATTAGTCTCAGACCGGTGTTGACAACCCGAGTACCAATGTACATGTACATGTGAGTAAGCGGGTTGGTGACACGAATTGTCTACCGCAGACATGGCCTGCTCCATTGTCACTACCTTTGTCATCCTACTCACAAAACAATCGCTCGTCAATATCGTGTCACAATACACAACTCAATAGCAATGTGGCACTGATTTATGTTATCTTCCACAGCTGATTAGCTTATAATACAATACTTTATCAGCCCTGGTGCTTCTTTTGCATACAAAGTAAATATAAAATAGGTATTAGATTTGTCATTATATTTCCTCTAATCGACATTTAATCAATTTCTATCTGGTATTTTATTATGTACGTGAATAGTTTATCGTTCACATTTAAGAGTCCATAAAAATATATTTTATATATTAGGGCTATCATTTGTTTCCTCTTAATCAAAATTTAATAAATTTCGTTTAAACTAAAATGCTGTATAATATTGTTTTATATGAAAACTATTAAACAAATCAAATTGATACTGTATTATTATTAGTTTATACTATATCATTTAATATATGGACATTCCGATAATTCTATTTTTATAATATTTTTCTTAATATTTCATGTTATATAATAAATTTATTTTATAATATTTTTTCTGACTTTATTGTTTCTGTACCTTGGAGTAATAATAGCGATACCTTATGTCTGATCGAGCATGTATGCAATAGTGTATTTGAATATTATTTCTATCCGATATTACTGCATTACATATATTAATTGCTTTGACCATTTGAGTAAGGTGGAAACAGTTATTTTAATCTGATTTGAAGGATAGTACATTCTTTCTTATTTTGATCATATGCATACTGATCAAAAAATATTTTTACTAAGTTATAAATGGTTGTTATATATATTACTATTGATGTAATAGAGGAGTAGAAAACGAATATGTTCTATACTATTCTTTATAATGGTATGTATTATGAACAAAACAAGATTACCTGTCAATATAAACAAAATTGACTTAGTACTTACCAGTGGTGAGTAGAAGGCCGAACTTTCAGACCCGAGGGGCATGTAACCCTGGGCAGGTCCATAGGGAGGACTCCCGTACACCCCGTCCGCAAGCCCCGGGACCCGGGAGTAGCTGAGCAGGGTGGAGCTGTACTGGCATGAGCATATTGTTTGTCCAGTGTGTGGGTCAGTCATGATGGGGCGACCGTTCTCACAGCAGCCCCGGGGACCGGCCGCAGACGACCCTGGACCAGGCATCTGGGAGGAGGCAAATGACAGGTCACGTCTCTCTCACAAGTTAATGACAATAACATACATACTCCGCGAGATAAGTGGTGCTAAAACCCACTCAAATATTTCTCCACCGAATAGTTGGCAATTTTTCACACCAGGATATGTTATCATTGTCAGATAATCTTTCTACAAACTAGCATAAATATTATTTCTACTTTTGTGAAGAATATAAAAAAATCTGTGAGGTATACAATGAGCCAGTATGTACAATAAACAACAAACTAAGAAAAGTACATGTACAATAAGGAATTAATCAGGCAATAGAATATATTTGTGATTAAGTAATACTGATACTATTGTTAAAATATCCATAAGCACAGTATGAAGTTAAATGAGTAAGATGGCTTTACCGGAGAAGTTGAGACTGATGAAGGACTAGGAAACGGGTACGGAGCGAACTGGGGTAAGGACATGGTCCGGTGACTGGCACTGTGTCTGTCCTCTGTCCGCCGTCAGGTCCGGAGGTCACACTGTTTATCCACTAGTAAGAATGTCCACACTGTTCCGAGTTCGTTCACACTTTTATCACTTAACGGAATCCCAAGTACATCAGGCCAAAGCTACCATTTTACTGGGTTAAACACGCTACATATTCTTACATGGGACAAAAGCCTAAACATTAATACAAAATGAATTAGTTGATACTAACCATGTTGTAAACACTACCACCTACCGTCCCGACAAAGCCCTGGGCTCGACAGTGGCCGCTGATTGGCTGAGGCAGTCTGATGTATGGCTTAGTTCGCGCCTTGGCTGACAGTCGCCCTGCCCCGAACTGATGTCGGATATCAAATCAGACACTCGCTCCGCCTTTAATTTGTAGACACATGTGTTCCAATAGGGATAAAATGTAAACAGGCACACTACCTGGTCTACCGACACGATTACCCGACAGATAATGACGCTTTCCACGTAGGATAAAGCCGGGACATTGGCACAAAAACGATTCGAAACAACAGATCAACTTGTGTAGCATTGTCTTACCGCGCCGTAAACAAGTGAGGGACTCTTTATGTATCTAATTGTTTCTATTGTTACTTTTTTCTTATTTTTAATAAACGGTCTTTGAAACAATAATTATCCCGTTTTATTCGAGGGAGTAAAAATAATGGTATCTTTTCAGTTGAAAAAGTAAGTGTTTTACACTCAAAGTGTTAGGTAAATTCTGAAAAAAGCAACTTAACAGAATTGTTCGATAATTACAATATCTATTGTAAACTGTTTAAATTGATTTGTGTTAAATATGGTAGATACTTTAGCAATAAACAACAAAAGATCTACATTAATCTGCTAGTGATGCTTCATAACAACATTTCGTCTCTCAATAAGGAGAAAACATTTCGTATTGTATTACTAGGCCTTTGGTGAAAACACAGTATACCCCTTTATGCTTACATGGGTAGAAACACCTTTTCCAATTTGCCAAAAGTACCAGTAACAACATAAAATAAAATGATACATGTTGCTCTTTTAATTAATTGATAAATAATAATAATTTATCGTTTTAATCATTATGTAATTGTAAAGTAGTAAATAAATATAAGCCTTCGTTATAAAAGGTTGTTGTCTTTATGGTATTATATTTTAGAAATATATTGAGCTTTATTTACAATAACACAATACCAATAACATGTAGTATAGCAAATGTAAACATATAGATCCTAGTATGAAAACAAACAGGTCCGTTTAAATTAACAGTTATCTTCTACGATAACTCGCTATCTGCCTCTGATCAAATACATTAAACATGTATGATTATTTATTTATATACTCTCCAACAGCTCATTATATACAGAAACAGAACAGAAAAAAACATAGTAGCCGGGCGACTGTGTTTACACTTTATATTAACGCAATATTAAATATCAAGATGTATATAAACCATTTCTGCTGTCATTGCCGGGGTCCCGTACACATGTCGATGTTTAGATGGATATGACCCACCAGTAATTATATTATCAACGACAGCTACACTGTTTGCCTGTAATACGTGTAGGACTTCGATCAGCTCGCTCTGGTTATCTAATAAATTAATAACCCTCGTGATCAATTGATCGTGTTGATAATAGATAAAGTGATTAAGGTGATATCTCGAAAATCTGTCGATATTCCTTAATTATCCGCTGTGTGTTATGGAGAAGTAAACGGTTTCGAGATAAATTCTATTTGCAGGTCACCTTTGTATGGCAGGGGCACCCGAGACACCCTAACCTGACCAATACCAGTATTAACCACCCGCGACACCCTAACCTAGACAGTATCAGCTACTCCACCTGACACATGACAACCTGGCGAGTAACCGTTCAACAATTATCTGTGCATTTAACTCTATTTCTAAAACGGTGCTATCATTCTTCATTAACCTGCTTACTAAACGACACATTCCAATTATTGAAAATGATTCCTATCAGATAAGATTTTCCACACATGTTATCAATAATGTGTGAATATTTTATATCATAACCTCTTAATTAATAATGATATTGCGTATTGATTTTTATTTTTCTAACAAGCTATATTTATATTTTAATTTGTTCAAGTATAACTTAACACGTTTGGGGAATAATAATCATAAAACATGCCGAAATCATATCACATTTTTTGATAATTTCTCTCAAAACCACTGTCTGATTTAATATTTGACTTTCCATTTCTCATTCTTTAATGTTAAAGCTGGTGTTGCTCTAAATGTTATATTAATATCTAACAATGACAGCTATGAGCTGTAAAGGAATAAACATACATGGCTTTATTATTCACGCCACACCAAAAACATAAAATGCGCATGTGAAATTGTAATTATCATAACTATGTTTATATAACTATACAACATCAAAGCATTTGAAATCAATTGCTTTAAATTTCCATAATATTATATCAAACTGGTCAAAATGATAAAAATGAACAGCACTGTTGATAACTCTCGAACGAGTGCTTCCAATCCATGTTGATATTTTTGAAGAAAACATATTTTCGAAACTATTAAAAAAGTAAAACATTTTAATTTCCCATTTATACATATTCGCTGCTATATATACACTTCCCATCTCCATAACAGATAGTGCATTATATCATTATCACATCATGCATATATAATATTTCGACAATGTGCAAGAAATAATAAAAAGGTCCGCAAGGGGTTTAATACTTTTCTTTGAATATTCGATTTTGAGACTTGTTGTGGATTGCTTGTGTTTCCTTTCAATTTCTATATTACAATCTGCCTATGTATGCCTGTGTTTGTAAATGTAATTTATATAATGGAGGAGAGTGCGTTGTAATGTTGAAATGTACCCAATAATCGTGTCTTTGTCTTTGGCAAATAAATATGTTTTAACTCCAATGAGATTTCTTCATCACAATGTGAAGCGGTCCCCTTGAGATGATAATCTTATTAACTATCTTATTCGAAAATAATGGTTTTGGGAACGGAACCTACATGCTTATTTATCTCTTTCCACAAGCAATTTTGTTTAAATTATTGATGAAACGTTTGTTAAACAATGTCAATTTCAATACAGTAAGTTCTGTCTTCTGTCCAGAACACGAACACTATTACCAGTGTAATGTTTCGTGTTTCAATGTTTCAAAGTAATGTATAAATAATGTGCCCATTGATCAAGTGCTGTAATACGTGAGAAGGAGATACGTGTGTCTGAGATTGTAACCCGCCTCTCTATTGATTTAACCTGGGGGCTATTGAACTCAGCAAATATGCCAGATTTTATCAATTCACTAAAACTAGTTAATAAATTTAATCACTTGTTTAGTTGTGATAACGTAATTAATGCCAGCATAGTTAAACGTTCATATAAATAGTTTATTTGTTATGTCGGAGTGCAAGTGTCATTATAATGTCATACACATATCTGTTCATAGCGTTACTGAGAGTATTTTTTTAATATATCTAATATATGAGTAGTTTATATTATGATGTTTTATTTCAATTCGATATCGTGGGGAAAATTATATTAAAAATATGAAACTCCAGCAGCATTATACATATCGAATATATTAATAAAAGAAAACAAAAATATGAAAATAGTAATACAGTGCAATGAAACTACCATACATAATAATAAATAGTTCTATAGTATAGATGTTAACATATGATATTGTGGATAAATATCAAACGAATGATACCAACGAATATATCTCCAATCTCAAAATTATCTCTTTCGTACATTCATCGACGGATCAGTAAAAATAGTGTTTCTATTAAAGACATATGTAAAACATTATGAACAAGAAAATATCTTCAATCTGACTCTGCTAAAAGACGATTCTGTTCTCCATTTCTATAAATCTTCATGGAGTTTTTAAAACTAAGGCAGTAACAGAGTGGTCAGATACATTATGGTGTAGAGATACGGGGGTGTTTTGTATAAATGTATTTTCCATGGCCAATTCCAGATCTGTCTCGGTGGAGATCTGTTCTTGCCTTAGCACGTGCTGACAGCTTCATCTGTCCAATATTTTGACTGCCAATGTCGTTAGCGGCCCTACATCATGGTATAAGCGGCCCTCCATGTGTTCGTTCGTCTTGACAAGCGAAAGCGACACAGGATGTTAAAGAAATGAATTGAAGGCAATGATATGCTAGAAAAACAGGTGCTTTCTGCGATAAGTAAATTAACATGGCTTTCAACCCATGACATTTCCGATATTTTGTAGGGTATTCAAATAGCAGAGGAAAGAACAACGCGGACTGAAGCTGGTAACGGAATATAGCAGATGCTCTATGTCTCAATTTAACGATTATGGAAAAGGATAGAAAGTTCGAGTTTTTCAGTTTGATTTATTATTTCACGAAAAAAACATAGTTAATGGAAAAAATATTCGTACTTTGTTGTTGTTTTACTAAAACATGAAGTGATTACCAGTAATAGTAGTTAAAATGCTTTTGATTAAATGAGATATAATACATGTGCTATAAATTCTAATATTTGGGTCTATTTAGCGTTCAATCAACGACAAAGAAGTACAATTATGTAACCATTTTAAACAGCATGCTGTAAATATGAGCACGGACCTGATTCTCCATCATCAATAGTTAATGTTTAATAGAATTGACATTTCATAAGTTATTTTTTGTCGAATACATATCGTAATTGTTCATGGTTGTGATCTTAATTACACTATAACATGCTGGAAATTAAATTTCATTTTTACCAAAACCATATATGCCTCAATATATTATAATAGTAAACAGAATGAGAAAATTTTCATTACTCTCGTTTAATGCATTTTGGGCCCAACACAGTCCCCAAGCTCTAATATAGGGGTAATTGATGCCGATACCCACAAGATAACTAACAATAAATTAATTAAAAAAGAAAATGACAAATTTAGCCTAGGAACTGAAAAGGAAGTTTGTTTGAAGTTTTTACAAAAACGTGAATTCATTTGGTTATACACCTTGTTACCGTGTATTGATGTGTGTGATGCTTCGTACAACGACGTACTTATATAATTACACGTCACCGATAATTACTAGTTATTATTGTGAGCATGTGGAATTTAATGTGGTTAGGTTTGTCAGGGTATATCAGATAATTGAAATAGAAAACAGGCAGAAAGAACATTTGATAAAACTGGTAACTGATGCTGTAGAAACAGGGACAACAACAGACATTACGTCCGTAAGGCAATATTTTATACATTTAGTACCACCGGCCTGAAATACGGATGATATATCAATGGAGGTGAGAGAGGATTTTTAAACAGATTTCAATGTAATGGAACGTTTGTGTAGGTAGTCCCGGGGGAGACGGAGGCAGGAGTGGTTGATTGTAGTAATATCGTTACGAATACAGAAGAGATGCTAGCATGAACACAAGGATGCCTTGCACTGACGCTCTCCTAGTGAGAATATAGATTGTCTGATGGGACTTACCATCTTAAAACATCATCAACTACAGTGAAACAATGATGATATAATTACATTTAGATATCATGAAAAAATTGAAAATAATATAATTATAAAAGGTTTGGTTATGATAAAAAAGCGGTGTGATAAGAGTAGCAAACGCATGTTGAAAAAGAGAATTTATATTGTAGATCATTTCTGTGATCCGTATGAGGTTCATAGATAAACCAATAAATGAAGCAAGCAGAAGAGGGGAGGGTAGTTTATTTTACAATTGACCTGGATTATTTCTAAATTCCATGATAGATACGTTTATCCTATTCAAACGTTTTAATACATGCCAAGGGAACCAAAAACATATATTTCCACTTAACCTATTCAGTTTAATATTCGATTTTTAACTCGTCTTTCCGTATGTTAACCCTTTGGCAATTCTAAAAAAAATAAGATAATCCAGAACAAAAATCGCTTGCAATGTAAATGTTTAGTTTCTATTGTCCACATCTATTTTAATACAGCATATATGTCATATCAACTCTATATCAGGACAGCAGACGAAAGAATACACGCATACTGGAACAGCTGTAATACCCTTCCACTGATTAGTTTGTTTGGTAAATGTTTCATGATATGCTCCGTATAATGGCAAAAATAAATCAGACTATACCAGTAAAGTCATGTCTACAATATAATATTAGTTTAGAAGTATAATCCTAAACATGTCATCTTCCTTTAATCATCAGCATATTGTTTTCCTATGTAATTCATATAACATTATATAACACTATCTGTATATCATAACATTATATATATTTTTTCAAAAAATGTTTATGTTGGGGGTATCACGTTCAATTACTGATAACCAAGGATTTTTTTTAATTTTCAATGGAAATACTTATAAATTATTTTTATAAATGTGATTCAAATTAATATTCTCCAGATATTTGCATTCGTTATTTATCCTGTATAAGTTGTTTCAAATTGCATTTTTCAACTGTAAGAAGGATATTGAAATTAACCATATACTATATTGTTAGTCGGTATAAAATTTGAACAAAAGAACCCAAAATTCATGCATACAAATATAATATGCACAGAACGATTACATGCTCTCAGATCGAAAACACTTGATCAACATTCCAGTCAAATACTTTTTCATGTGAAATACACAAATAAGAAAGATACACTAATACTCTTTACATATTATTAGAGTTTCACTTTTCCTTATGATGCATTCCCTTTTGTTTCCGTTATTTACCGTTATTGTAAACGCTTCCAGATGCTGATTATATATTAAGTCATCTTCGGAGCTTAAGATGTAATTTTAAAACACTTACATCTCTGATATCAGAGTCTTGCATACATACTTTAAGTCTTCTTCGACATATATATGTTTTTAACTTATATTAATATTTATGACCAATCTAGCTGTAAACAATTAATATGAAAACTCACAGTTTTCTTTCCTATTAAATAACTCATGCAATTTGCCTTATTAATGATTGAAATATTCCAATAATTTTTAAATGATGAAAATCGAATACAAAAATGAGTAAGATTGATCATTTTCAAAATCAAATTCAATGGTTGTTAATGAAAAACTTTCTATATTAACCTAATATTATCTCACTGAGAGGAAATATGTGTTACACGAATGACGAAATTTAATATTGCATGAAACATTTTATGTTTAAATTAAATGTCTATCATACTTTCTCTCTGTCATAATTCAGACTCAATTTCGAGCACATGCACATATTTACAGATTGAACACAACTCTCGTTCTTTTTAATTTCAGAAAACAAAGATAAAAGTACATTAACAAGACAAAATGATAGTAATCAAATAGTCTGGTGGTGCGGTGATAACTGCCGGCACGTCCACGGGCTATTAAGTTATTGTTTCATCGCACGTGCCGCCAATGTCAGGCCAAAGAACCGTACACGTTAATTACAATGCTAACTGATTGTGTTCCTTTACTCTTTATGCAGCATGTTCACTTCACTGAACCTATGGAATGGACTAGAATTAATTGATTCACAAACATATTTTTATGAACTTTGTATTATTCATGCTCATGTGAATACATATTATTTGCAATATTTGTACAAGTTTAATAACAATGATTACCCAGGAGCGGTGTCTTGTATGTAGAAGTATTTTGCATGTGTATAATTTTCATGTCTTAACATACTGTTAATGTATTTTGATACAATGATATAATGACAAAGCTCTGAATATTTCGAAATGTATCTTGTTCATGCATGTAAATAAATATGTTGTTTTTATACAAGAATTAAACATCGTTATTTCCATATGTATGCTACACAATGAAAATACACTGTTATAAAAAATATTTTTTTAACAGAATCTTTAACACTTAGGGAATAAAATTGTATGTATTTGTTATCAGTATAGTAGTGCTAATTAAACATATTTTTGTTTTTCTATGATTGGTTGTTCGCAGTATGACATGTATCTTGTTCTAATCACCGTGTGACAAGGTGTTTAGTTGAAAGTCATTGCCCATATCTCCAGTCTTCTTTATGGGGGTTTATATCCAACAAAAACAGATATCGTTTATCTGAACCCTGACGTATGTTCAATTGTATGTTAATACATTCTCTCCACAATCTTACTAAACTTATAAATACACGTACATGGTAATCTGCAATGTGTCTTCTGGTGCATATATAACCATAAATCTATAAAGCCAGTTTTTGTATTGAAGCACAAAGAAACGCACTGGAACCATGCCGTGCGATCAGCCTTTATCGCCTGCTTTAGGGCCTATTAGAAAGTCGTGCATTTTACTGAATGTGGAAATTAGCTGTATCGATTCCAATTCATTCAAAATTTAAATAATTATCTTATAAAGACAGAATGTGCCAACAATTCCGTTTCATGTTTTTATTTTCATTTCAGCAATTGTAATGACAGAGTCGTTTAGATCAGGCAACATAAATTGCTTATACAAATCCTTCCTATTGTGATACCGAAGCTGAACATAAAGAGAATACCATTAAAAATAAACAATTAATCAGTGAAATAGAGCTATTTACATTTCATGTGCCAACAGTAAAACTGGTGTTAAAGGAGTTAATGCTCTCCTCCATATATTTGTTCGTTGTGGGTAAAAATGTAGTTAGTATATCCAATTCATGAAAGAAAAAGATTTGTTCTGGAAACCAAAATTCCAATTATAGGGAGATGCTATCTCCACAGACATAGATAAACTATTGTACAGTTGTGATTTTAGGAAATAGATGGGAGCACATGTTTGGTTAGCAAAACACATCAACTTTCCTCTGGAACAACTGCTAACATTTCCGGAGAGAAATGGTTTGGGTAGTTGATAACGAAAGCGAGGGCTGTTTGTACGGGAGCGTGTCGCCTATGTAGTTTGCCTTTTTTCGGTGTCATTTCCGGTACGCTATAGCAACTATAACATCATTGAATTACAAAAGAAAATATCATTCACGTGCAAACCTCTCGGTATGTTCACGCGACATTCCTATCATATCAACAGCATGATTAATACTTGGCATGCTTCATAGTGTATTACTTGTCTAGATTTAAATGGTATCCCGGGATGTGTAGCTATTCAATTTATGAAATCGACAAAGATCCGTGGCTATGGAATAATATAATAATATATAATAAAATAATGTTTTCATAGAATCTTTAATACAATTGCATGTCTATAAAATACCAAAACGTTTTCACCGCCACTCAATGACGACGGTTAATTCAAATAGCGATGATATCCATGGTTATAATAGGTGATGTACTTAATCTTATTAATCCGTTTATATATTTCTGCTGCTTATTTGTTTATATAGGTTACATACCAGTCATGTTTAATCAAGTGTGACGTATGTATACCTTAGCAAATATACAAACATTTTTCATTATACATGTATAAGTAATAGGAATCTGATGGTACTCATGTGTCTGATGGAATGCATCGGAGGAAACTCCTCCTTAAATTTATCTTCGTAATAATTGTACTTACTTATCTTTATAAAGATAAAAGACTAAATCCTTGAAAATAAGACTGTCAATTTTTTTTCACGAAAATAGATAAAACCCCTAACTCAATAATGCAAGCTGTATGCAGAATTTAGCTTGTATTTACACACATGAAAGTACACCTTTTCTTTTTACAAGATGTTCATGTATTTTTGTTATGTTAGAAATGACAGTGCAAGTGCTGTTTATGTATACTATACCAACATAGGATCAAAATAATAATGAAAAGCATACTGACTTTCAATAAATTTCACAGAAAATGCTAAAATCATTTCAAGACGCGGAGAACGATATGATTCCATCATGTTAAATTATATATAATTTTGTAACCATCTAAAAGCTATCTTATTTCCAAATTTGTTAAACAGATATACTAAATAATATTTTGGCGTAAGAAAAACTACTAATAGTTTATCAAGACACCCAGAGAGTTTACCATAATTAACTAAACAGGCGATCCATCATTTTCAAGTGCAGAAAGACAATAGATCATGTAAGTATACAAACTGCACATGTACACTGACAGCGGACAACCTAAGCGTACGTACACCACATGACATTTCACCCGTGCACCTATCACACGTTTTGTATTTGTTTTTGATAACAATATTTGCAGTTTGTTTTCTATTTTTATACGAGGAAAAACATGTATGTAGTCAGCAATTAGTTTTTGTTTAAACAGTATTTTTATTCAATAATCCATCATAGCTATAACTTACATGTAATCTCAAAGGGATTGGAAAACAAGCTAAGAGCATAAATCAATTCCTCTCCCAATAGTAAGCAATTGAAATGTCGACTCGAAAGACAATAGATGATGATATATATTTGCAATTTACATTTATTAAAGTATACGTGTATAAGGATTATTTCTAAAAGTTGAGTAACGATATCTTTTTAACAATGTCAGTATGCACATGAAATATTGAAATATATTCTTTAATATCGCCATTAACTGATGACACATTCGCATACCGGTTTATACGGCGTTCTGTAACGTCATTTATATAATCAGATATAATCAGATTTGAAACAGATAACATGCGGCATATTAATATGTATAAAACAATGGGAAATGACATATTGTAGCCTAAGCATTCTACCTAGTTTTACCAATAACAATACACAGTGGTCTGACTTGAGATTAAGGAAACACTATAAATTCGACTCGATAAAAATATATATGTATATTTCATTTTGTTACTTTGTCGACAACTTGCTTTGCTGCTTGCTTAAAGCAATCGTACTACATAAAACGACTAATATCGTGTGTACACTGGGGGCTAGTTATACAAACTCTACATGAGTATGACTTATCAGTGTTTAGGTAAACCGCTGATAATGATAAAGAATGGAGAAGATGGTGGTTTAATAATTGTTGTGTTTCTGAAAATAAAGCACAAGTCTAACAACAAGGTTACCATAGCTAGTGTCGCTGTTATCTCTACACACTTAAGTACTCACAACATCATAACCAGTAGGTATTAATATTTTAATGTGCAACAATTTAGGGGAGGTTAGCTATCTGTACGATACTAAGTGGGAACACAGCTTGAGCGGTTTGTAGAACACGCCAATGGTGTGAAGACAATGAACACATGGATTGAGTGATCATCTGTTTATCATTAAGGTGATATCAAACATAAATAAACCAAATTACTTTTGGAATACACCCACGTGGACAGGTTTAAGGCTGGTAGACTTTGATGACACCTCTAGCCACATGTAACATCCAGCTAATGGTTTACAGCTCCTACAGGTTACCTAGAACAACACTCAATGTGTTTAACATGTCGGAACAGTACAGGTCAGATGTACAACGATCATTGATAAACAGTTCCCCTACTTTCATTATACAGCGAAATATGTTTAATTCGACACCATTTGGGGAGGAAACCTTTAACTCATTCACCCCAGAAATTTCATAACGAACAATTCAAGCCTGTAATTTTTCGTTGAATGTCTAAAAGGTATCATTAGTAAATAACTACACAATAATTTTAAATTACAGTTTTCGGTGTTCACAGATCCAGTTATGACAACTAAACTTGTGTTTTCCGAAAACGACAAGAGGAATATTTGGTCAAAACCGCATTTAGACTGTTGCAAACCATGAAACTCAGTTAATCATTGTATTAAATGAGATAAACAAGGACAGTCGCGACACATCACTACTGAAACTCCGACAAAAAACGGTAACCCGTAGTAAGTTAATGGCAAAGCGACAATATATCATAATTCCTTTACATAAGATATTCTAAAACGTATATATTTCATACTACTTAATTTGTATAATTTGTTTTAAAATTATCCCTCTAATCTTAACACATGGCAAAGTTTCTATCAGGGGATTAAATCTCATCTAAATAAACCTTTTTTTCCCTTGAATTATTTTTATCACATGATTATTGTGTTACGCAATGAATACATCTATTTCGTATTTTACGTATCAACTTATGTAATACCACCCACTGAGATGTCAAAATTAAGACAAAGTATTAAGTCAAGAAGTTGGCGATGTCCGTATTAATCTCGATAAAACTATAAATCCTGTAGACCCATTAAAACATCCCATAAAAAGGAAACCACCAAAAGGTTATATACTTGTATCGCTAGTATGACATGGCTATTACATACTTTCCCCTATGTATGTGTGTTAAAACACACATGTTGGCGTCACAAGAAACAGTATCTTGACGTAATGCATCCCTTTTTAAAAGGTTTGCTTTTGTTTCTACTTACTTTCTTACACAAAATATAATCTTAAATAAATTGAAATTAATATGACGATATAGAAAAGAGATTATCTCGGGTCACATCCTAGGACAGTAGAGGCTGGCGTATTTATGTATTTACGTATGATTCTTCATATTTTTTCGCGGTGCAAAGATTTTCTGCACTGCACGTTTGATAGTGTGGCAGTATACATGCGCGCGCATACTTACGCTCTGAGCGAGTACACGAAAAAAAGTACATATGATCTATCTAAAAATATGCCTCTATGTCTTTACTGAAAGTGCTGAAAAATTTGTTTGTCGAAAGTCTAAACCGTATCATATGTAAATTACTACCAGGAAGCTATATTATTTCCAGTTTCTAAACGGTAATATAAAACACAGTACGCTTGCATAAACATCAACATTATTTAATACCTGCAACGAGTTGATCAATGTCATGGTAATTATTTCCTATAGTACAACACCTTGTTCATTTTTCATATTGTCGTTTTGTACTATGTCCAATTAATGACATTCTGTAATTGTGTTTATTTACGTCCATATTAATTTGTTTATTCAATTACATATGATCCCTGTCCAAATGGTTCGGTGTGCGTGTCGGCCGATTGCTGGCCGATCACATATGGGACGTGTAATTACACGAATTATCGTCGTTTAATCGGAACACGAGATGAAAATTGGATAATAATGGCTATATAGTGAAAGTGCGTGAAACTGCGCTGAAGGGCGGTGTGACAACTCGGGTCCAGTGAACGCTCAGGACTGCTGTATCAAATTTCTACCCCGCTGCTTCTTTGTTAATTTAGGACTGTTCCAAGAATAACTGTTTGTCTATTTTCTCGGTGGTAACTTGTCATTCCATTTACAATTCCCCTAGCGTTATTGTCACCCTGCACAAAGGGTCAAATACAGGGATTTAATACTGGATTGACGGTTAGAGCGAAAATTAATGTTCACACGCCGCCGAAATGCCAGTAGCTCGTTATTAGCAGAGCCGCGATCCCAATGCTTCAATTTCCCTTTCTATCGTACAATAGCGAACAGGCAGGCCGGCTTAGGCTTTGTAGAGGACGAGAAGCGACCAGGCACGGACATTCCACTACTTTAAGTCTTTAAAGAAATCAATACATTGCTAAAATGATAGAAAATTATCTATTTCTTCTGAAACATTCCGTCAATCACATTTGCGCAATATCTGGCTATTTACAACATGTCTAGAAAGAATGGATTGGAAATGGCATCATGCGATGGCCATCTACCGTTCGGGCATAGCCGATATTTAATAGAACTGCCTTGCGTATGCAATTTCCATCAAATTAAGCGTAAATTCATTCAACTTGACAATTATTGAAATTTTGAAAGTGAATACAATGCAAGATGCATGACAATTTCTAAAATTGTAGGTGTTGGCAGCATTGTATTTATCGACATACATAGCAAATTATATAATGTTTCACGATTGTATTTACATAAGAAGCTTTTCCTATTCCAGATATAGGAAAATAATCATAGTAACACACAATATTTATTCCGTGAGGAGAAGAAGTCGGTAATGTAAAGCAAATAGCACGAATGATAGATGCCAGTATGCAGTGAAGTATTTGGAAGTTTGTATGCCATGCATCCATAATGAAATTGTTTCTGAGGTTCCGTAGGTGATGATTATATATTATCTGTTTGTGTTGTATAATTAATTTCGATTTCAACAATGTGCATTAAGATAACCATGTTATTTGCATTGTTTGCATACTATGATGGAATAGCATAATGCCCATTCTGTTGGATCTAGCACGAATCCCTCTACATGACCTGACAACAGATTACATAACTTCAGAGTTGAAACGGATATTAATTAACACATTCAACCACAATGCTTTATAACACTATACATCGGAGAAAACAAATATATAAATAAATGGTGCAACACCGATACACATTTTGGTACTATGTATAGCTTAGTCCCGGTTGAGCGTACAGAGGTTTACTTGTAGCAATAGTATATTTGTTTATTAACACATATTTCTATACGGCAGACAATCACAGTGATGATTACTCGACAGAGAAAGTCGGCACAAAGATGTTCACTAATCCTCAAAAGTTAGATACTATCTAAGGTTGTGTCTACCACTCTGCAGAGGTGAGTATAGTGGATTTGTTTGGATAAAACCAAAATATAAATTCTAAGTGCGTATTGAAAAGTTTCCACACGTCTCATTTTAGAATAAAAGGAAATGACATTTCCGACGTCAAATTTGTGTTTGCATTCAAGCCCAAATTGACTATTTACTACATTACCTGGACAGCAATGGTAGAACGCCATGTCTGACGTCGTCAACAAAACTGCTGTCTGTATGGCGATTGAGCTGACGGAAAGGTGACTAGGGCTATAGATTTAAGTAGCAGGGCTACCCAACCAAATATGGAATCTATGTCTATACTTTGCTGTTTTCAAGAATTGTTTTACTTAATTTTCATCAGATTAAATTTGACAGACCCATTGTTCCAATTCTTATAAGTATCAGTATAACTTAACAGCTTTCCATTGAAATCGTTGAATGTAATTATTAAGTGACTAATGTCATATTCACGTAAACAAGAAAGAACAGCGGTTGTCCGTTACTCACTACGTACACTGAACGTTTCCTCTTTGACCTATGATTTTTGCATGTCTATTTACTCACCTGTATTATGTAACTTGATATACAGTCTGATACATAGTTAAGGACAATATATTTCAATGCATAAAAATAAAACAGAAGTATAATCAAAAAAGATAATGCATCGTCTTGTATCCCGTTCAGTTTGACATTTGGAATTACAACGTTAGACTGTTTGATGACCTTTCTATACTATTGTAAGTACCATGTACCGGTATGTAACCCCCAGTATAACACACGTGATAAGTATGAGGTTCCTTTCGGGTGTCAAAAATATTCTACAACAATGAATAACTGTACGGATTGCAAATGTCAGATGTTAAACAGCACTGTATTTAGCTGGTAAGGTGACAACCTTTCCTTGAATCGCCTTGCTAATCAGCATATCTTATTAATCAAAAACAATTGAAACGATTTGTCCACTAGACAAAAGGTTAGGACCTAACGATGTATAATACGAGGATTTGTGTTTTATGTATGCTTGTTACAAAAGAAACCCAAATGAATATTGCTGAAAGTTAAGTTTATGATGTATATATCGGTATATGAATCACATATATACATTATATGAATATAATAATAGAATAAATATAATCCCAAGCGGACTGGCTCTAATTATGGGCTGATTGCATCACTGAACAGATTGCTTCTAACAGAATAAATATAACAAGCATATATATATTTACAAGCTTTATTATTTAACAACAACAAGTTATAAAACATATTTTTTTTATGTGGGAGGAAACCCGAGTACCCGGAGAAAACCTACGTCGTCGGGAAGGTGACCCCCTACCTTTTCACGTCCGATCGGGGAATCGAACCCGGCCGCCTTGGTGAAAGGTGAGTGCGTTATCCACTGCGCCAGCCGACCACCAATAATTATATATGGTATATATATTAATATTAAAAACAGCTTATATATAATTACATATGATTACAAAATGAATACAACTATCATATAGTAATTCCTTTTGAAGACAACATTATCATCATAACAAACCACAGAAAATGATGGAAAACACTAATGACAAATCAATCGCTAGAGAATAAGGAAGAACGAGACCGCTGTCGATTCCAGAATATTAAAAGCATCCAAAAGACCATCCAGACGAATGCTTTAAATGTTTTGCGCCTGAAAGTCTTATTCTGTGTTGTGTGGACGTTGATTGTGAGTGAAGAGGTAGATATTAGTGGACCCGAGAAGACCTATGTACTAGCACTTGTAGACATGATGGTCTCCGTGATATAAAAAATAATGCAAAACGAAGAAAACTCATAAAGATGAATATAAAGGCTTCAGAAATAACGAACACTGGCGACATCTTCTTCCCCTGTGAATTGTCTGATGAGGCCAGGCTCTCTCCTGCCATCGTTTGATAACTATGGTCAAGCAGAGCCATGACCAGACGTAACTGAAAGTGACACGAAGAAGATGAAAGTGATAACGACATTGTTTTACCGTGTTTACGACAAGACTACAACAGTACCGGCGAACACACAACAGACCGAGCACTTGTTCCCCCGTTTGAGAAATGTGATGTATGAGAACTTGGAATGGTTAGCTCTATGTTTAAACACTGTGCTTCGACAGGACGTGACCAACAACCACACCGTAATACATAGGCACGGTAATATGCGGGCATTGGTCACGAACGACAACTCTGATAATTTCTAACATGCGGGTGATATCGCAAACAAATTGACACCGAGATTTAGACAAGTCAATTAACCATGTCACAGAAATAACCGATACATATTAGGAATTCTAATGTATGTTAAATGCGGGAAATCGGAACCATGTTGTCATTTGATGTGAGCCATGAATTTAAATTACAACACAATGTAATTTGCAGATAGAATTATTTTCACCATTTGTCAAAACAACGTATGTTTACATGACACGGGTACAATATAATTTGGCAGAGGCAATCATCCAACAAATGTCAGGAAACTGCTTAAATTGCATCATAAAAAGCCGGGCCCACCTATATGAAGAATTATTGGATGAAAAACAATATTTTGCAAGTTTCAAACTGATGTTAAGTGTGAAATATTTTTATCCCACTGCATAATCAATATTTTTATACAAATTTGTATGTATGATTCAGACACCGGGAAGACATCTCAATGTGTGCTGAGGGAAATCAGGACTTGAGAAAGCTTCACACAAATACCAGTCTCCTCTCAAGGACGGTCGTAAAGTCACAGGTAAATCACGTTCCTGACGCTTACTAACGCTAGAGACGTCGTGTTCCTCGGCAGAAACAGTTGCGTCAAGTTGCAATGTGACTGCAATTATCCTTGGTCTGTACAAAAGTAGGAGTTAACATGGGCACATAACTAAGAAACATGGCAAGACAAGATTGCAAATATGTAATTAGTTTTCGGTTATATTCCTCGAGGAGGGTTTTCACCTTACACATTACACAAACTAGTAACAGTTACAATGTATGTATGTTATATGTTAGCTAAATAACAATAATCAAATTCAGTGTATATCGAAATCTTTGCTTACGATTAATCTCTTTAACTTACAACTAAACCTTAGAAATATAAAACTATCTTGTACACAGTGTGTATGAAATGTGTTATGTACAATAGCAGCGACATTATCATCCCGAATAAACATTTCAAAGACAGGTAAAATTGCTACGTCATACCATTACAGAAACCGCATATAATTAACGTTTATTGGGGAAATGTCAGTAGAGATTATTTAGTTATATGACAGAGTCCTGTAGGGACCCACTTACAAATCAAGATCAGACAGACATCACAGTATGTGTACCAAGAAAGACAATGGAAGTCAAATAGTTTTAAAAGTAAAGGACAAAACGGCCAGTAGAGTTAAAACAATTGAAGCAACATATATATTTTTCCCTTAAAATGAATGTTTCAGTAAATAAAGATGTCAAAGTAAAATGCAACCAATAAGGGCTCGTTTCAAATATCGCTAACATAGGAAATAAATTAAAAAGCAAACTTAGTGTATTTTATATAATTATTTAAGTTTCATATGTTCACGGTTATACTTAGTTACCCCATTAATTTCAACAAATACTATTGACAATATAATGGTACAATACCAAAAGGATTGGACAACGAGATTAAAGCCTGTATAAGTCCTCTCCTTAATTACCCCATCCCATAATTTTTATCCGTGAAACAAGTAAAATGAAGCTACACCATCACTGTACGGAGGCACAAGTAATATTTGCTAACCCCATTATTGTACCAGTCGCACAACTTACCTTAAAGCACCTTACATTGTATCAGAAGGTAGGAATGCGTCATAGTATAATTGCGCCTCTGATTTGTTTTTTCTGAATTGAGCATAGTGATCAAGGATCTCAAATGATTTCCAACGTGAAACAATTTTTTTTTTTAAATATTTCAGATGTTTTCCTTTCTATTGCAAGATGTTGAATAACCGTCGGACTATTTTCCTATCAAATGGAAAATAATGGATAAAATATATTCTTTTTCAATAATAAGAATTATAAAATCCGCAAATGGTCTCAAAGTCATGACAATCGTATGACGTCATTTTGGCTACATGTCTATAGTTTTTATTCTCACGTTACAACATGTTCTGCATAACACGGCAAGCATGTGATCAGTTAACTTATACTTGTTTCAAATACAGATAGTGTACCTTATTTATTACAGTTACGTGTATCTATCTGTACCATGTTTGGGGTAAATACACAGTTGATGATCAGTGAATAAACCTACCAGAAGAAAGAATACGTCAGTACAATTTTAACAACGTGAGACAATGATCACTGGCAAGGATGACATTTTCTTTTAACAATTTACAATTTGATTGTCAACTAGTATGAGGATAATAGGACTGCACTAATGCAATGAGTATAACCGAATGTCTGCGGGAGAACAATTACTTTTATGTACGAACAGAAGGGTTTCGTTTTACAGTGTGTATGGTCAATGACCTAAAGTCTATGACTATTGATTCACTGAACTGTTGATGGATGTGTTTACTTGTATAGAACGGTGAGTATTAACATTAAATTTGACTCCACATCTCTTTTACAATGAAACTTTAATCTAAAATCTGATGAAATACTTTTTGTAAATTTTCTATCACTGGAACGTTAGCCTTTGCTTTGCTTCTTTTTTTTCAATAAGTAAAAGTGTCGCAAATAAATATCAGCTTTTTATAAAACGGTTTAAATCAAATCTCGGCTTCCTAGATTTATCAGAGAACACAAAGGACTCATTGACCGGTGCGGCCTGTAGTGTAGGCATAACCACCCGTCCGTAACAACTGGTTCCGCCTTTGTTTATTGTTGTTATTATTGTGTGTGTCTCTTTTGTTCCTTTTGCTGAAATGTTGTGTTGATATCGTGGTCATTTGTCGTTATATGATGATGCCAGTCATTTTGTCCGTATAATGGAGAACAAAATTAGTAAGTAGTGAACTAAGAAAAGTTCGCTGAAAAACAGCTCGATAAAAAGTAAAAAAGACCTTTTTCATACAACATATATAAAGTATTTTTTAGTATTTACGTGGGTTCAAAGAAATCATAGAAGGACAAAAAATATACATATTTATCAAAAGAAAAGTTGGAAACAAAATAAAACAAAGCACTGAAAACTGTGGCCCAAATTGACACTCATCTATTGTAATATATGAAATATATCACAATATACACAGTACCGTATAAATCACTCTTTATGAATCATGTTTCAGCCTTACCCACCCGTCCATTTCCCATCAATTTCTAGTTTAACTTTACGGAACTGACAGAAAATGATGGAAAGTCACTTTAAAATCGAGTAGATTTGCACTTTTAATAAAAATGAAATATGAGTCTGAGAAAAATTATTCAGCAAAACCCAGATTTATAAATGAACTTACAAAACGATCCGAAAGGATTTGGAACTGCAGGACTTTTGAATTTTGTACACCACGGGATATTAACATGGGCATTTTCTGTGATGTATAACCAATTGAAAAAGTTTGATTCCATTGCTGACTTATAAGGGAATATGGTAGAGTAATGTCCCTTGTTACCCTCCGTATAACCCTTGCTATCAAGGTGCATGCTATACAGGTAAAAACTTGTTTCATGAAAAGACGCTTAGTAATTTGTAGGAAAATGTCGCTTGACTACGGTTCTTCTAAGAAAAATCTATAAAGTTGAGAATCTTTAGCTAACGAATTGACTCTACAAGGTTGGAAAAATAATTTTAGATATGTAAGCATCTGTTACTGAATACGGAAATAGACAATTCATTATCAATATTACGGTTTAATTAGTTTTACCTGAAAGATGTAGAAGGACTGACATATACCTAGTTAATAGTATGTATTTATATATATACTGGAATATTAATACAGATATACATTGTATCAACCTGTGGTAATAAACAGTTTGAGTGACGTTGTTCGGCTATTACAGGAATTACTAAGTTTGGGTTAAATAACGGTCCTCTTTTACCTGAACTTACCTACATCGATGTAGTAACACAACTGTACATATATCTGGAGGCGGATTTTAGGCAAGTAATTCTAGGTATCATGAAAACACAATAGAAATATCAGCCAATAGCGTCATTGGATTCATTTGGGAATCATTATTCCATTACTATTTTTTCATAATCCGCAATTTTCAATAATAAATCTAAAACGTCATTGTTCCGGGATGTTGGCTTTTTCCATTGGGCAACATCATCTTTGAATTTTGATATCAATCCATCATTTAATTAATAAATATCCATATCTTTAATTTTTTTATTTCAATATATTTTTTCTATTTATATTCAAAAGAATTGTTCCGGGGTTTTTGCCCACGTAAATGCTGAATTCATCCCCGGGCATAAATATACATAAATATATGAATTATAAATGATATTATTTAGATATGGAGGAATTTATTACTACAATGTAGTACATGCTATTCGTATGTGAATCTTGCAGAGCTCGCGAAAATAACACGAAATGTACTTCGAGTGAAATCGTGATATCTTCAGTACTATTCACAAGCATGTATTTTATCCTAATGATAGTGACATGTGCCAGGGTGTACGCGCCTTTGCATATCAGTATGGTATCTAATCGTTAATATATTCATATTAAATACGTGAACTGGCACTCCTTATCGAGTGATGACGACACACATGTTGAAATGTTATACTTTTACGTTTATGAAAACTATGTCGGATATATAATAAACAACTTGAAGTAAAAGCATTATGATTGACCACAGGGCACACCCCTGTAAAGGAGTTCTGGTCCGCGTATTGTTTACTGTAACGTGTCTGTTTTAAAGACCATTTGTCAAGATATTTGCGGGCACTGTTCGTTTTATATTTAAAATTATATGATTGTGAGTATCATTTGTAAGTATATGTCAAAAAGCATGTATATTGACGATTTTAAACAACACGTACAGTGGTGATAGTAGACGACATTAACAGAAACGTTTAATTTCAGTGACAGTCGTTTTACCACACTTGATATCGCCATCTTAATACAGCCTTCATTTCTTATTGTATCACGTGTTAGTATCGTTCCCGTATAAAACTATATAAACCGTATAAGCTCTTACGGTACGTGTATAACCAACTTTAGCACCTACCCTTATAACAGTATACAACTGACCAGTAACCTACCCTTACACCAGTATACAACTGACCAGTAGCCTACCCACACTAAGGTCAGTAAATGTAAATAACTAGAAGCTGTACTACCCTAATTTGGGTCAAAATACAACTTCAAAAAAATCAGGATTAATGTTTGTCATGTTACTTCAAACAACCTACAACTTGTATTGTAACTGAACACTACTTACAACTAGTCATGTTACTACACACTACCTACAACTAGTACTGTTACTACACACTACCTACAACTAGTCATGTTACTTCTCACTTCCTACAACTAGTCATGTTACTACACACTACCTACAACTAGTCATGTTACTACACACTACCTACAACTAGTCATGTTA
>JAUMHH010193314.1:0-27509 GCA_032359455.1 Chlamys rubida
ATTAGGAAGAAGAAAGTTGTTTAGAAAGAACAGAAAAGATAAGATCCCAAATTTAGTCGCCTCTTACGATCATGCAACGGGGGCAGCAGGTACAATTCTTACGCCCTACCTGCAGGAACTATTTGACTGGAAATAATCGAAAACAAAAACGAAAACAAAACTCTACAAATGGGTGGTATCGTGACAAGTTAATCCAATAGTATGTTGATCGGCCAAAATACTAATATAAATTTGACGGCATTGTTGGTGATATTCTTTCTTACGACAAGAGTCATCCTGTCGGCTAGCAGAACAGGTTGATTCTTACAGTGCAGGAAACGAAAATCATTTCGGTAAGGTAAATAGGGAGGGGTTGACATTTTCAAGAAAGGGAAAGTGCACGATCAAAAACATTGAAATGGTAAATTCTTATCATATAATAAACAACAGATGATTTCCAAAGGGTAAACAAATTAAAAACATAGAAGAAATGTCACTCAAGTCCCAATATTTCGACCTCCTGGCCTTCTTCAAGGGCGAAAGTCAATGGTTGTTTCAAGTAACGTCCATCTTGCTTATTCGGAGGCATAGGAAATGACGTACAAATGTATGACGTCACAATGACTCGTTGAATATATGACGTCATAATAGCACGCCGTCATAAACACAAACCTTCAATGCAATGTTTAGAGCTATGTTTCTCCCATCAGAAGTTCCTCTAGATATTACACCCATTCGGAAATTTGGTATTAAAATTTCTTATCCATATGTCCTTAATTAAGAGTCTATATATATGACTTGCCTTCCGTTTAAACTCGCTGTAGTACTGTCACCCGAACCTCATCGACTGAATGATCAAGGAAATGCATGTTGATATGTTTTTCTGCCTTGAGTCGAACGTCTCTCACATGTTCCTCGAACCGTTCAATGAGCGTTCGGTCTCCCCCACATATGCAACCCTTTCACATTTCTTATATACTAAACCGTAGATGATTTTTCTGTCATTACATTTACCATTCTTTACTGGGCTGAACTTCTCAGTCTTAGTAGTGTTACTGACGGGGACATGACTTATCTTTTTACATACAGAGCAACAACAGTCATTTCCAGCACCTTCATGGACAATGGTTTTCGTCTTGCCATGAACAAGCACATCAATCAAGTTTTTCCCTCTCCTAAACGCTAATAAAGGTGGTTTATTGAAAATTACATTTAGACGTTCTGACCTCTGTAGTACATGATGATGCTTCCTGACTAGGCGGGATATGTCGGGTAGATGTTTTGAAAACGTCACTACCATAGATACCCTACCCGATGTACCTTCTCGGTTCCTATTTGCCAGAAGATCCTCTCTCCTGATCCCGTCTACTTTCTGTAATTGGCCTCCTATTACTCTACTGCTGTAGCCACGCTTTCGAAGCTGAGATTTTAGTTCTGCTCTATGTCTGATGTTACCATATAGCTTATAAGTAGACCGAATCCTTGCTGGTCATGTTATCAGAAAAGACGGAGGAAAGCGGCCGTTGTAGAAGAAGTGTTCTTAATATGAGGAGGGTTTATACAATTGACGTGGTCAATATTGTTTCCGTCGAAATCGAATGTCTTCGCGTGATCGTTTTACAAGTCTTCAATTCATTCAGCTTCATACGATACATTGTGTTGACGCTATGCTTAAACTGTCCTTGTCTGTTGACTTTGTGATATATATTATCCTTCTGGTTTACAGTGAGCTATATCTAGAGAATAATATATGCCTTTTTCCATGTGATATGGTAAAAGGCGTGTTTTTTTCTGTTTATTACATACTTACTAATAAAAACTACTATCTTATGATCTATTTTTCTTTTGAAATATTGAAAAACGAAAAAATTCCAAAAGGGGTGTGATACGGGTTTTGCGGGCCCCCCACCCCCCTGCAGAATCAGGGGTGGTTTCTTCCTTGTTTTCTTCTAAGAGTAGTAATTTAACTGTTTTTTTAAACAGAAGAGAAGGTGAATACAAACTTACATGTATAGGTGATTTAACGACTTCTTATTTGAACGGTTCGTATCTTTAAAGAAAAACAACGTGAGGTGGAAATAGTTCTTTCGTGACTTAATGTGCAAGAGAAAAGAACTTTTCTCTCTAGGGGAGCAAATCGGATTATATCAACCATACGGCGGTGTACGCCTGTCATGACAAATTGGAAGTCATTTCACGATTGAAGGTCATTGTACTGGAGGTAACTTGAACAAACAATAAACAAAGTACATGCAAACTTATTGCTTTATTCTACAGAGAAGAATCGTCCCTAACACGATTTGATTTCCAAGTAAGAAATTCAAACGTCTGAAATACTTCCTGTAGAAAATTGTTTGCCGACACATTTTCCGGGAATGAACGGCTCGAAATCCCCGTGGTCTGATAGGGAGAAGATCTGTATCCAGCCGCACGTAATCGTAATGGTAAACTGGCGTAGTCCTCCTGGCAGAATCGGGTGCTGTCTTTGCTGTCTTCTGCTTATGGAATAATAAAGAAACCAAATTTTATCTGCGGCACTCATTACAAAACTTAAAAAGTACAACCTTTCTTATCTCGTTTCCCTTTTCATTCTTTTCAATGGTGTCTCCCTAGACACCGACCTCATTTGACCTTAACGATTGCGAGGACATTCAATCTGAAAAAATTAAACAAACACAATAAAGATATGGTGCATTATCAGCGTAGGAAAATCCTTTCTTTGGACAGGCCAGTTTATTTGTGTGATGATTTTTTTTCTTGATGTTTTGGTATATCCTCTTCTCTTGTCGTCTTTTGGCTCTAATTTAGTCGTTGTGTGTTGACGACAAGCTAGACTTTATTAAGGTCGCAATATTAGTTATTCATTCTAAAAGAATTCCTATCTTGTCGGTTTTTTTAATTTATTGATATATTTTTTGTTTTTATTTTTTTTTCTGATTTGATATCTGTTTACTACAAATGCATACGTTCGGACGTACTTGAAACAAAATTCTATATTAAAAGCTACATACACCATAATATTCACTTTATACCCACCAAGCAATATTAAATTTAGTTCGTGCACGTACCAGTATAATTATGTTCCGAAGTTAAATGATTGATTTATATCCATGTTTACTATGATTAAATACAGAGTTAGCCACACTGAACAACACATTACACTGACATATATATACCGTTGAGATATGGTTGCACCTCACTACACGCAACCACAGTGAATTTCCATAGTAATACATGTTAGTCCTGTTCTTATTGCAACCTCGATATCCAGTGCTCCAAACCACGGCTCAGATGTATGTGTACCATGGGAGGTAAGTTATTAGCCTTCTGTAAAATACAAACCAATGAGCTTTTCTTCTTTGTCCTGTGCCTTCTGCTGCGAGCACTTTGAGGAAAACAAAACAGTTTGATGCCCCATTTCAATATTTGGGACATTCACTTCGTTTCCCTCCCCCCTGGTCTTTCCTCTCGCAGGTATCTCTGAGCAATTCTTCTTCAAACAGCTTTACCGGTTGCATGGGCGTTGAAACCCTGTTAAGCTAAAAGAGGAAAGATTTGGTTCCTCCGTTAAAATTGTACTTCATTCCTAGTCTCAAAGGTTGAGAAACCAGGTCCAAAAGGTAAGATAATAAAAAGGGTACTGGTTATCACAATTATCGCATGAGTGCAAGTTATCTTTTGAAAAATTCAAGACATGAGAGTGAGATAAATGACTATGCCAAGTGGTGACCAGTTAACAGCATCTGAGGTCAAGGGTCATAAATAGAAAGCTTTGAATAAGGTTGCACGTTACTGTTACTATATTTCACGCATGGCTTATTTTCAAATTTCAGCTAACTTTCCTTTCGCGAGTAATATATTGTATGTCCGGTCCAAACATTTCATGTACCAAGTAGCTAATTAATTACATTGCATAACGAGATTACTGTGCCGAGTACGGATTCCAGTCTCGGACTGAGGCATACAGCAAGTAATGCCAGCTATCATTTTTATGTTTCAGACACGAGACACATGACAAACAGGGTTTCCAGAGAGGCCGGTTCATGAAGACTATGGACAAGTTTAATGGTCGTCGAAAGGATATCACTAGAAGTGCATTGATGCTTTGTTTTCACTTATCCAGTTCTTGATAGGAGGGCGTGACATTTCTTGAAAATTTTCTAGATTTATAAAGCGGGTATCGTCGAGGAAGCGGAAGACGCTTACCCTTCCTGAACACCTGGCATTATTCTCCTTGTACCTTTTCAAGGGTCTCCATGTATATCTTTCCTTTGTTTCATATTTTGATGTTGCATTCTAATTATGGCTTGATGACATTCCATATTCTCTTGTATTTGTAGATATATTTACTATAACGTAAATCAGTAGATCTTTTATAATCAGTTAGGTCTTAGGCTGCTGACTGCGCGGGAGTTTTTATACCATAAACATATCAAAACACCACCTAACGACATACATTTCTCCATACTCTACCCGTGTAGGTTAGGGGAGAGAGTAGACCTGCTGTTTCCAACTGCATGCATGCATGGGTCGGGCTTTCCTGGCATGTTGTCCATTACGAGATATTTCAGATACCCGTAGTACCCACTGCAACAATTGGGACCTGCAAAACGCTTTCTTCTTGCTGGTGTCTCCCTAGGTACCTGTCTTTATATGACCTTATCTGTTACGGGGACATGAAATCCTATACAAAGCAAATCAAAACCTTTTAATCCTTCCATCAAAGTCAGATGCTTCCATCTGAATGGCCTTAACAATACTTATAAATATAACTTCGAAATCCCAATACGAGATTCAAATGTAAAAGAAGTAATTATAATTTAATAAATAAATAAACTACTGCCCTATTTCAAATGTACGATACAGAGATGTAGAAACAAAATTTGCAAAGAAAAGAAAAACGGCAATACAATGCAAAACAAATCAACAACATTACCACAAATAACGCGTGCTTTTCTGTTGGAATCTCCAAGGCTGTATTGCATAATCAAATGTTGAAAGCACAATGCATTTATAACCATTAATTTCTTTGACTTTCGTAAATGGAGTGGAAAATGTTTTGGTCCATAGAAGACGATGCCAGCAAGTAATGGTTGGTACACGCAATGGTCGACGATAGCAATCTAAAACTATTCCGTTCCTTTCTGTATACTACATACTTTAAATAAACACTATCAACTGGACGAGGGAAATCGTAGTTGTCTTTTTAAGAATATGAAATATATCCCATTCAGGAAGGAACCTTGTATCAATTTGTGGATGAATTTATTCGACATGGCATAACCTTTAGTTTTCATCAAGGTTATGAGGGCAGAATACCGAAGAGTGCTTGCTCATTATTATGATAGTGAAGTGATGGACGTTTGGTTAAAAAAGGCATTAATACATGAGAAGGCATAGTGTAATCAGCATGTGATATTGATTGTTTTCTTGTGATATGGGATCACTTAATGAAAACATGATTAATGCATTTTGCCAGAAAACGTGTTATTGTTTTAAAAAGTCATGTGACAAAAAATCAACAAAAAGACACAAATGTCATAATGCTGGCTGAAACAATTAGTTATGGATGTGTCGTAGGTAAAGCTTATTACAGACAATTTTATATTTCATTACTATGCAATTGAAAACGGAAGTAATTTTAAAAGAGGCATATCTTTTTGGGAAAAATAAATAAAAGAACACCTGGTGATTGCTTATTGGAGGATAAAGATAACAAAATCGTTCATAATCAAAGCCACATCGAAATATTAAGCAGCATGTTGAGATATTATAAAATGCTTATATAAAAAAACACCTGAAATTTTATATTTATGATACGGAGCTTTGACTTTATGACCTCATGACCTTTTCACGGTTTTGACATGGTACATACTGCCAATCAATCTGTATTAGACAATGCTTAAAACTTTGTTACTTTAAGTGAATGCTACCTCGTGTCCCTGGTAAAAGGTAAGGGAAATGGAATTTAAACAATGCTTTCTTAACATTTATCAAAGCAAACCTACGTCACTTCTAAGATTTCAAGAAAACGTAATTTATTTGTGAATACTCAGGTAAATATAAACCCTTTTGGAAAAACTGATTTTGCTTCCGAGGTTTGCTGTATGGTGTTCTTCTTTGGATATTGGTGTCCTACTACTTTGAATCCTTTTTGAGTTGGGACCTTGCCCTTTTGTGCTTGCACCAAAGTATATCAATACATGTATATTTCTAATATCGATTGTAACGTTATTAACACTTAACATGCATCAGTTAAAACAATATATACACAATATGACTATTGTTATACCATATAACATTTATTTCTTGTTCAAAATATCCTACGTTTATTTCCACATTGATACAAACAATACTTTCACACTTTTTGTTATTTTGTTGACGTTAAAATAAATAGGTGTGAATGTAAAATAACAATATGTCATTAAAATGTAACAGATATTTTTGGCATATTCTCGCTTCAACATCTTTGTTTTAGACTCAATGCCTGATGAAGGCATTTTAATTTCAACCTGAAAATTAAAAATATTTTAGCAATTATCAACACGAGTAATGATAACAAGTATGCGCCGTCAATCTTTGCATTGCCTTTGGGTATTAACAACCATACTTTGAAATATTTCGATGACATTTACAAAGCGATAACACATTTCCCAAAGCGAATAGAATATCAAATTTGAAACGAGGCAAGTTTTTCTTTGAATTACCCTTGAAGGCTTAACATCCTATGTTACCAATAGCTAGCGAATGAGGATTGATAACGTCGTTCGGTAGATTTTTAAATGATTTTAGTGCTGATTTCGCAATAACTATACACGTGAGAGAAGCATTAAGATGTAACGATATATTGTATTAGTTCAGTTCTCCACGCAAAAGACAAGGCAGTTACTAGATCCAAAATGGGCACCACTGTTTGAGAAAGGTATTGATTTAATTAAGAAATCATTTTCTAACCATAATCACCTTGTTATGATTTTGTATTGCCCGTAGACATGTTAGGTCATTAAGGGTAAACTAAGACTAAAAATAGATATTACATGAAGTTTAAACTGAAATGTTAACATGTTAGAAAAGGTGGACATTTTTAGGCCATGGTGTCTCCGTTTACCAGGTAGATCAGTCGGTTAGAGCAATAGAAAAACAATCTGGAGTTCAAGGTTCGAACCCAAGTCTAGCTCCGGTGCTTATTTACAAACATAGCGCCCAGCTGTCGATTATATTTTTTTACTTCATCTCATTTTTTTCCATAAAATTCCCGGGAAGTTTAAATTCCTTTCTGAAATGATTTGTCAAAGCGATGCTAATGACTGCGAAATCGGTTTCTAGTGCATAATATCAGTTTTTGGCAGTTCTACGAGGATCCTTAACCGCATGTGTAACGTGAATAAGTAAACAGAAAATAACATAAAACATCTATGAATTGTCAGCTTCAAATATTGGTATTGACCTGCAAAGCGACAATAACGGTTATTACACTGCCGAACTATATGAGAAACGCAACTATATTAAATTGTCAATCGTTAGCTAAACCGTTTAGTCTCATGCCTGCGACTTCTTGCTTGTAAATATTTGAAGGATTGATTCACTTTAGTTCTATGTATGGGATTATTTACTACTCCAGGGCTTCCAATCGTAGAAGCTCTAATCGACGCTGGAGACAGTCTAAGGCTGCAATTAAAACCTGGATTCTAACTTCATTTCAGTGTCTGACATTATTGAAAAAAAAAAAAATTAACATGCCTTAGAAATGGTGACTAGCTTATTTCTTTGGAATTGACGGTAAACATCATGCCGGGATCCACAGGATTTGCAGAAATATCTCCTTATACACAACACCTGAGCCTTCAACGTTTTGTGGCGTAAAAGATTTTTTCTTTTTTGATTTGAAGTCTTTGGTTTCTATAGAAATGCCTTCAAGAAGCTAGAAAATGTAAACCTAATATGTACTCCCTTACGAGATTTTAGAATTGCGTACGAACATTTAATTAAGTCTTGCTTATAAACCTTTAACATAGAATTTCACTAGAATGGATTTTCTTTCCATCTTTTACAAAACTAAAACTTTCTTTAATCTATAAAATATCTCAATTTAAGCCTGTTTCTTCATTTTTACGCTCGTATTGGAACCGGCCTTTAATCAAATCGACTAGAAAACGTTCGTTGACATTAAGAAAGACGTTCAAAAAATTGTTTTATTACATAGCATTCCTTGGCAGGTTTTCTATGTAATGCTTTTTGTATGAGTAGTTCTGCTACAAATCTTTATACCTCACCACTTAGAGCATGTTCAGTACTTACAGAACCATAAAGTAAAATCAAAGCAATTCCAATGAGACGGCTCCGTAAGAGTAATAAATCTAAGAAGTGTGTCTCGCATCCTTTATGGTCCCTTACAGGAACACTTAAACATCGTCGCTACTGGTTTTAATTGTTCATAAGATTGACATTGACAACGGATAAAAGAATGTTTGAATGGTAGTGCTGTTAATTATATCCAAAAAAAATACATTTGCTTGTCGTAGAATTTTTGTTTTTAAATTTTATTTATTATTATTCAAATATCGCTTCAATATTGTAAGTAATATTTTGCCGCACGAGGTAAAATAGACGTTCTCAAAAACGATACTGAAAGAAAATGACACAAAGACGAATAAATAAATAAAAATAAAACAAACTACATGAAATTGAAATTATGTTAAGCATCAATCAAGTGCAAATAATCATGTATAAATTATTCATATACGGTATAAAACATACATTTCATAGATGATACGTAATAAAGTTTGTCACGTGTTTGGATAGATTGGCATATATAAGATTATATTTTTCTGAATGTGAAAGGTCCATCGTAAGCATCACGATAATACTGATACATATTTCGTAAAATGAAAGTGGTTGTGACGTAAAGGTAGCATCTAAGATAAACTTAAATTATCCTTAATCTGGAACATACCGCAATGGGGTCTAAGCTCTTGTCCTGATGGTTAACGATGTTGTGACTTGGTACTGTTGTGGTGTGTTCGGGTTTATCACAAATGCTCTTCGGTTTTTTTAACACAAACACATTCGTTTCAAGCATTGGTGGCGTTGTTGTAAGACGGATTGACAGCAGGGACAATTTTGCAGCGCAACAAAATGATCAAACACGCAAACAACCCCATTGTTCCTACAACACAAGCTATATGTATACAGTAGGATAATCAAATAATAGTTGAAATAACTGTTTTTGACTGCGCAGTGGCACATAACATACAAATTCTGAGTTACGTCGTACATATGTAGTTAGTCCCTGCTAAGCGTTCAGCATTTGTGGTAATTGTAATTAATCTGTTGTCAGTATAATGTGGCTAGGTGAATAATTGTTTTTTGTTGCCTTCGGCATGGTATTTCAGGCAGGTGTCTTTATAAAATCGGCATCAAATCCGTGATATCGCAAAGAGGCAAATGCACAAACGTAACACAATAGTATCCATCTCAATAGTACACAACAAAGAAGAAATACGATAACACATCACGTTCGTCAGGTCTGTTAAGTTCTTAAAGCAACATATCTTTTTATAAAGCTTGATACCTTTTACAGCGAATAGCAGCGCACGCTCTTAGATATTACCTAAAACATAGTTTAGTGCTTATATATTGTTTAATGAACCAGTCAAAAATTTAACTTAAAATATAAAAGCCATAATCCATACTCATCATTTGTTTTTTATCCTAATCGATAAAAGTCATTAAATGCATCAAAATATTCCAGCAATAATCGGTGAAAAATTAAAATGTCATTCTTTATGCAAGACTTTATCGTGTTACAAGTGCGCCGCCATGACTGAAACTGAAAAATCAACAAAAAATACTCATCTTTTGCCCATGGAAATTTGTTGTGTCGTTTATAAAATTATCTTAGAATACATTTTAAAATTAAATTGTTATGCAATTTTAACATTTTTATTTAAAGACTGTATTGTGGCTGATTTCATCGCTCGTCTATTCCTATTTAACACTCATGAGTCTCTCTGAAGTAAAAAATCAAATTATCTCAGCAACCATAATTTGCTTCCGGGAAACGCATTTAGTACAGCTATGGCTGTGACACACATTTTTCTTTCTTCAAGAAAGTATGATTTTTAAAATGAATTTAAAGTGGAAAATTAATAGGCTAACATGTGTGCAACAGGAAGTAGAGTGCCAATTAAAAGCCATTGTCCTTCAATTTTGTTTTAGAAATTGATTTTAAGCTGAAATGTTAATTTTTAAGAAAAACATATAAATCGATAGATTTAGCACTCATGCTTTTGATTTTTTAAGTGCAACTCTACGGATCGTAACACCAATGGCGTTATTTAAAAAGCATTTTAATGGAAGCTTAGTTTAATACTTAACTCTAGATTAAAGTATATTTTGGAAGGACATGATATCCCAATTATTTGGCTCATGCATTAGACGTGCACAAACATTTGTAATGGCACGATCAAGAAACATGTGCAATCACTCATTTTTGTGGTGTGTTTTAAATTCGTTGACTTTGTGGTTACTTTTTAACCACGAATTTACAGGTCCATGGATTTGCTATAGCTTTGACATGAAGCTATTCTCCTTACGCCAGTCCTATAAGGTTATGGAATTTGTCCTATCTGACAAAGACACAACAAAGTTGTTAAAGAGGTACTTAACTGTCAATTTGATGTCTTTCAAGTGTAAATCGGTTAGTTTGGAGTCTTCTGTCCTATCAACAGCTAACGGCATATCACTTTAAAGTGGATCTTCAGGTGCCCCATTAACCTTAGTCTTTGAACACAATCAAGAGATATTTCAAGCGAGATGTTCCCTTTACTATGTATGTCTTATATAATTAATAATTATCATAAAGTCTCGTTGAACACCATTAAGAGTTTGTATGTGTTTTCTTTACCATTTATAGGTTTGGGAAAAAACAGTCTAGCTGCTTCTAACATTTGGTACCTCTTATTTTCCATCTTTCATAACTACTCTTTCCTTTCGGCGTTGCTTCATTGGACATCTGTTTTCATATGACCCTGGCAGCTGTAAGGACATCACATCCTGAACCAAACGTAACAAATTATATTTAAAGACTTCCTGTCTTCGCTATGTAACTCTTTATAGCATATCTTTCTGCTAAACAAATGGTTTTGTAATCAACAAAGCAGATGTCTGGTTTGCAAAGTTATTAACACAAAGACATACAGTCTATATCGAGGTATTCAGTCAGAATGGCTGAAATTGCATCACCAGCGCCGTCTAGTGGCGACACATTGATCGTGATTAACGCAGTCTGATGACAGCCGATTAATCATGATCAAAGTTAATCTAGTGATGGCCCAATGGCCATGATCTAGGTTAACCTGGTGAAGACTGATCGAGATCGAAAAGTTTGATGAAGAAAGATCACGAGACAACGATTGAATGACCGTGATAAAAGATATTTGGCATGGGCGAGAACTTTCGATGGATAGCATTTTTTGAATTTTTGTGTTTTTTTGGAAAAATTTATTATCAAATTACTGTATTATTTTGGAAAGTTCATCGTTTAACTTAATTGTCATGCAAAGCTTTATTCGTAGGGGTTAAACGCGGGCAATTGTTTAACGTTACCTCTGAGTGAGAAATTCATATAGACCTAAAATGTATGACAATATGTTATTGTTCCTCATACGCTAATACGTTGTATAAGCAACGTAACAAAATCAATTATTCACCAACCTTTAACTTTTGTAGTAATGCTGGCGCCATATAGAGACAACAAAACCTAATTTCTGGTCCAAAGAGCACTATAAGGCGTCAAGGAAACAGTATTTTAATAATTCATCGGTTCACTCTAAACTAAACGAACACACTTGGTACAGAAACAGTTTGTAATTCACGAGTACACAAAGTATCATGATATTAATATTTGTTCCCTATCTGTCGTTGGTTAATCCTATAATCAATAAACATTGTATAATAGACGATTTGTGTGTAAAACAAGTCTATCATTACAGATTCAATGATTATTTGAACAACGTTTTTCTGAACGGCTCTATTTACTACAACACATATCTATAATGAAACCTGTCGCACTTTCAGCTATCAGCAAAACGATTATTTATTATACATTCGTTCGTTCTTTCCTTCCTTCGTTCCTCCCTTCCTTCCTTCTTTCCTTCCTTCAGTTTTATTTCATCCTACAAAAGGCTCCAAACTCATGTCCAGACAATGTATCACTTGTATACTGCCCTGGTATGTTGTGGCTGTGTGCCTCGTGTTATTGACGATGTGATATGTTCAAACTTGCTATTCTTGGTAGTCTTGGTGTATTTTTACTTTGAACCATTACCTTTAAATACGTAAAACCATGTTACATATATGGAGGGAACATTTTGCAATCTGTGGAATTGTATGTAAAGTTATTTTTTGACAATCTTTTCCTGTACACATGCAATTTAATGCGACGAAAGATTCTATCTAAAAATTAACGTTTCCACTTGTCACTAATTACAATAACGTATTTGGTCAATTTCAAGGACATACTCCAAAGATAGTCACATAAATTACAATTATTTATCGTACTACAAAATAGCACCTGGTATTAAGCGCAAAGGCAAAGTGACGCCATTACGACATTTTAGTCAGAACAGCACAGAACATGTTTATTTTTACGACAGGCTGCTTCTGCGCCATTAATCACAGCCTAGAGATGCTGACTCTATGATATAACATCGTGGATTTCTTTCCGTTTTACATAATACATCATCAGTACCACGGAGAAGCAATGGTCATATAATTTCCTTTTGCCGCACTCTTAACTGACTTGTATTATGCATTGTTTGAGTTATAATCCCTTTCGCACTTCCTAACGACTACTTGTCTGAGAGCCATTTCCGTCGTAGATCGCTTCTTCGTGTGTTTTTTGAACCGGATCGATACATTTCTGTGAATAACAGAGGATTTACAACCATAATATATGTTGCTAAGATTTTTCTTTTTATAATTTATTGCAATCATATATAATTTGTTTTATTTGAATAACCTACTCGATCATAGGTATTGGTAATGTCTTAAAGAAAACAGTGATAAACCAAAAATATGATGAATTTATTATTATTAGCTATCATATTCTAACTCATTCAATCGTTTAAATGATTCATGGATAGCTATGCATGTATGCATACTTAGACGCCATGAAAATTCACTTTATCTAAATAACATATGTTCAAAGAAAATAAATGGACTTATGACTATAACAATGATAGTTAAAATACCAATGTGCTATTGTGCCCATATTATGTTGGGTTTTTTAAAACAACGCTTTTTCGCGGGTTCATGAATGAGTTGGACTACAAGTACCCATTCATACGGAAAACGGCTGTATGTGAAACTTTAAATTACTTGGACATGAATTCTTAAATAAGGACCATTCAAGAAATCAGCGAAATTAAAAACCCCACGAAAATAACTGATTTCACTGGGTTGTTGGGTGGCGCAGTGAATAATGCACTAGCATTTCACCAAGGCGGCCGGGGTTTGGATCCCCGATTGGATGTGAATAGGTATGGGGGTCACCTGCCCGACCACTTGTATTTTCTCCTGGTACTCATCCCACATTAAGACCCCAAGCGCGCTAACATCCGGGCCAACAAGAGTGATTAATATAAGTTTTAATAATTTGTTTCATAATTGTTTTAAAATAAATAACAATTATATAAAATTGTTACTTCACAGTATCATTAACAATATTTTTTTTAAAGAGGTATATTTACAATGACATATACTCTATTTATTCCCAGCTGAAGGTTTGAGAATACATACCACAAAAGACGAAAAAATATGACCAACCTCTTTCTCAATATTTATTATTTAATATAATATAAATTTTATTTATGTCACAACAATTACGAAGCAAGTTTTATCAACTTATGTATATGTTAATTTCTTTTACTGGTCCTTACGGTAGCACACAAGGCGTCTTAATACGGGAGGATAACAGAGTACCCGGAGAAAACCCCAGATAGTCGAGCAGGGGATCCTATACCTTTTCAAGCTTGATTGGGGAATGGAATCACCACTATCTTCGTAAAAGGCAAATAAGCTTATGACTGCAAATTATGCAATTATATAAATGCCCTTACACAATTTAACCGCTGCTAGTAAACTATTGTATTTGTTTAAATATATACCAAAATGTATTCCTGACCTTCTTGTAGAATGGACAGACCTATACATCAGGACTGACAGTTATCTACCACAGTGAAGTATACAAGTAATCATTATGGAAAGTGTAACCAGTAGTGGCAGCAAAGGAAATATGGGTTCCAATACACCGGAATGCTCACCTTGCAGTCATCGGAGGAAACTTTAAATTGATACGTGATGCATCCATCCGAAAAATCCATTATTATTGTACCAACAACGCTTTATCATGGACATAAAAATGAGCAGCGTTGCGTCCAATGTAATGGGAAAATCCTTTTAATATACATGTACGTTGATTCTAAAAACCATATTGAGAGGATCTTTTTCAAATGCTTATGTTTGTTTTATTGTGCTTTAGCGACCTCGCAAGAGCATGTGCCGACGATTGCCTAGGGAAACAACGCCAAAAGAAAATAGTAATAAAGTGAAAACAGAGTATAATATATAGATCCCATGCGTTGCAATGGGGGCATCAAATCAATTATGGTCTTTTTAATGTCTTTTTATAAGAAGACGCTGACAAATATCGCTAAATCCAAAGGGGGTTCCTACGATATGCAATGAGAAACAGTGAGCCCATTCTTAATACAGATAGTGCAGTGGTCTTATAAACACATATGGTTTGGTTCGGTTTAATTATGTTTAACGTCCTTAACAGCTAAGGTCATTAAAGGACGTGCCTCCATGTATGTTGTGTATGCGTGCTTGTGTGTGTGTGTGTGTGTATGTATGCAGGAGTCAGGGTATGCTGGTGTGCTTGCCTCCTTATGTTAGCGCGGATCTGATGCCGACTTTAAAGTGCTATTTCACTGAAATATCATGCTGAAGGCACCCAGCACAGCATTCCACACAGCCACATTACTGACAAAGGGTGAACCAGTTGTTGCCATTCCCCTAAATGCTGAGCGCTAAGCAGGGAATATTGACTACCATTTTTAAGGAGTTTGGTATGGCCTGAGGACAGAACCCATTGTCTTCCTCACCTGGGAGAACGCTCAACATTAAGGCCAGAAGTGAGGTGTTGCAAAGCAAGGTGCTAGGAAATAAAAAGTAGTATAAACACATATATACATGAAATTGTGATGGTAATGCTAAGGAACAGCTATAGTGCGGTATGTCGTAGTTGAATATACTAAACCTTGAACACACATCATCAACCACTTTTATTTCATTTGTTTACGTCCATATGCTTTAAACCAGAAAACGCCCTTCATCGAAATCGCTGTCTCTGTGCCCAAAATTTGAAAATTGTTGGCTAAACATCTTGATAATGACTCAAAAATACAATAGTGTATTTTGCTGGTTCTCTTGTACCTATTGCTAATCTTTTGAATCCTGATGCATTAATTGTGTTTGGTAATTGATTAAAGAGTAGCATCAGGGCTTCTCCGAATATTGTGGCTGTAGTAATACAATTCACACTGATAACACAATTTATTCGTTGGTTGCAAGTTGTTGACGGAGACGAGCGAAACTATTTTAAATCATCTACGCATATTATGAAATGATAGACAAATCTTTGTTTGTATACGTTTTATCCTCGTTTTAAAATGTCGAATAAGATAGCTGATTACCGTTACGCGTCAAATTATCACTGCATGGAAATTCCATTGCAATTCTGCAAAATGTACCACATTTTCTATGAGATTCACATAAGCTATGAATGCCATGGCCAAAATGTTAACGTCATCATCACTCTAACGTCATGTAAATAACGTTTGATAACACTGCTCATTTCTCGATGTTAACTGTTCTATATGGAAATCAATATTTACAGCATAAAAGCAATCTGGTTTATTGATTTCTCAAAAATGTCTGCTTTTTACACTTTTTTTTTAATTTTCTATTTGTTCAAAATGCAAATCAACATGTTTTGCGTCAATCTCTTAAAATATAACAATTCATTGCTTTCATTGGAAAGGTAAAGGACCTTATAATAAATAACGAATTTCATAATCACGACAGATCTATGCAACGGTAATAATGATGGTAAAGTACAACACAGTATTTGACTAGCATGAATGCAATGATAATATGGCACCCCCGCTGTCCGTTACAAACGAATAATTTCCATTGATATCTAAGTAAGGTTTAATCGGTTAGGAAACCATGTTAATATGAATATCTGACTGGAATTGTGCATCGGTTTTTGAACAATTCAAGTCCCTTCTTGGATGCTTCATATGCACAGCTTATAGATGTATATAACTCCGCTGCATACTGACAAACTTTAATTTAATACCGCATTCCTCATCCTACCTTTTAATGTCTGATTCTGAATTCTGACAGAATATTTTATGAAGTATTGTTTTCGAGCAATGTTATCTGATGACCTCGGAGGGATCGTTGTGACAGACATTATCAAATTGTTATAAACGAGCTTGTCAAATTTGTCTCCTGGAGCATTCGATGGTTGATTTATCTCTCATTTAGAGAGAAGAACCGTTAAGACCTCAGAGAAATCGAGTAGTTGACCTATTTTCTTGCAGTTAAACTTTTTGTAGTTTTGCACTTTCCTGAAATTGCAGCAGATTTGCCATTCAATCAAAATTTGCGTATTCATTGCATTTTGCTGTTGTTTTGCTGTTGTTATTTTTATTTTGAAAGCGCAAGGAAAGCTTGATGCACTTTATTGACATATAACTTGTTTCGTTAAAGGACACATTGTCATGCCAGTATGTTCCAATTTGTTCACCAACACAAAATATGTAGTACATTTCGTAACTTTATCAGTAATCAAATGATTGATGATACATTTAAATATTGAACCAGAAATGCTAACTTGATAACAATCGTAAGTAAACAGTTACAGATAAATTGCAATCTCCTTTTTCCCGGCATTTGTTTATCTCGTTCGCAATTTGAACCCACAAAATAAAAATATCTATACTTTCATTTTGAAAGAAAGAATTCATTTAGCGAGTGTTTTCTCAATTTTATAATGCACTCTTACACACTCAAGTCAGTATTGGAAGTTATCTTCCTATTGCTAGGGACTTTGTTAGCCAAACAGGAAATCATGGGCGACTTAAAATATTTTTACAATATATTGATTGATGGGGCTTAACGTTTTTCTTCCGGTTAAAATCGAGACAGAACCACGGCAAGAATACATGTATCATATAGAATGATTTATTAGTTAGAAAGATTGATGATCTGCAAAATTTAAGTTTAAAGTATTAGGACGGTGAAGGTGTGTCAACTTATCTGTTTAGCTCATTTTAGAGCCTATTTTTGACAAATTACACGCCAGTGTCATAGTACATTCTAAAAATATGTACAAATGATCAACCAGGTTCATTAGTTACACTGACGATGCCACAATCTATCGGAAAATCTACAATTAAAATCGATGTTAATTTAAAAAATCAAGTATACACTGTAATGGTATAAAAAGAGTTAAAGTATCAAATTACTTATAAGTATAAGCATGAGAAGCATTTTCTCGACTGCTTCTTTTCTCACCAGGCACAGGATTGAAGCGATGTTTCGTTGTTATCATGCATAAGAGAAGTCACGAGGTGTCATGAGGGACAAATCCAACGAATGGAGACTATGTGTTCGACTAGGTCAGAGGTTAATGTTTCAACAATACAACGTGTTCGATAGGGTCAATGGTAATGTTTAAACAATACACATGCTTTTGTCATAATTGAAAAAAATCTGTTACGTCACTTTGTTTGCTTAACGAGTGTATAATTCACATATGAAGAAGTATTTACAATAATTATCGTAATAGCAAAAGAAGTATGCAAGAAAAATGCATGAAATATCGTTTTTTAGAGGGGCTAATTGGGGCATGCGTGAAATAGGCGTATTTTAAAACTTTGACACGTTCCACACCAAGAGTGTGATATTAACGGGAACTTAATAACATTTGCTAGGTAAGAAAAATATCAAAAGTCTTAATTTTCCTTCTGATTACTTTTTGCTATGTAAGACCACTAAAAACTGTCCTATTAATTATGCTGATAAGACAAAAGAGCGAAATCTATTCCGAGGTCTCCCTAGGAACTATCTTTTATATGAACCTTGATGTTGTAAGCAGATATTAAAATACTATCCGAAGGCTTAACCAGAACAAATGTCTCTCACAATATCGGTATTTTGAGTGCATAGCTGAAATGCATGCCTATGAAGGCGTCTAAAAGTGACGTCATATATATTACGTGCCATGGGACGTCAACGTCACAACGGCATGTCTATTGTCGGTAATGCGACGTCACAATTTCATGACGTCATGTCTAGTGTTTATATTCTGTAGTCATGGTTTGATACTTTAATATGTGGTAAAACAATAAATATGATATAAAGATATTTACTTCAAAATAATGTAGTAATGCAATAAAATGTATTAAAAGTAATGTGATAGTGTACGTTTCAATTAACGGCGGTGGAGAAATCCATTATTCCCTTAATGAACACTATAGAGCAAGAGTTGAAATTCCGATGGCAATGTTTGAAAATGCTGTGAGTGGAACTCTGTACATGCCATAACGACCTGATCCACGGATGTCGTCTGCTTCTAACGAAAACCTTAACGGCGGTCCATTGACCTTGTTTACTAATAAGACTAGATCATTTGACACGAGTTAAAGCAAAAACAATAAATTTTACTTCCCTTGTCAGTACTTTGATACCTTTTTTTTCTTTTTCGTTGCAATCAATGTCATTATTTTAGTAAAAAACAAAGCAATTGACCTCTTAGAAATATCTTAAGTATGTCTTTTTGGTCGTTTATTTTTCAATATATACTACTTACAAGTACCTGTTGACATTGGTAATGGCTGGGTAAATATAAACAATGTCCACGCTAACATTAAAAAGTCATGAGGAATGTCTCTGCAGTCGAAATATTCGGTAAAAGTACTCTGTGGTGTCAAGGGAGACGCTGATACATTCCTTTTGTTTCAATAACAGACGTTGATGGGAAAACGCGATTATAGGAGCTACATTCATCAATAATGTAGCTGGAGTATGACCTAGATAGCAGACACGGGGTTTATTTAAGCCTAGCAAGAAATGTCTAATTTAAACGAAAGACATTTTGACGCCCACAAGTCTAAGTACTGAAAATGAATATCATACGGTATTAGTAATCACAAATGCTGATATTACAAACATTTAACGAGGCACAGTTATCAACTAAAGTAACTGTTCTCGTCCCCATTTCGCGCCTTGTTGGTTGATTAAATAACACAATTTCACAAACAGAATTAACGTATTTAAGTACAGACTTGCATAGAGGTACCAATCGGTGAGTGGAAAGATGAACGAAAGACACAAACATGTGTTTGCACCTTGACCTTGCCAGTAGATACTGTATGCCCAAAATGAATTAGATTGTATCATACAGCTGTTTCGTCATTTTGGACTCATCAGTGATGCTACGGGGTCAAAACGTGTACATTTTAATTGGTCTAAACCACTGTAAATACAGAAGGAAATGCCTGTTAATTTTTACTATTGACCTCATAATTAAATAACATTTGTGGTACAAGTAACACTACCCTTTCCGTAGTACCGACAGTTCCTGCGCACTATCCACACCTTATACATGTAGTGTTTGGAAAAATATTACCAGTTAGCCAGCCTGGGCAGACTACATTATCTGAAGTGCTGCAGTGACACTTACAATGAGGGATACATAGGTTTTCGTATCGATATTCATTTTTTCATTTAGTCATCTTTGTGTATTAACGCTTCCTTCTCACTGTAGAAGTTAATCACGGAAACTTGAATTATTTATCGGAGAGAAAAATCTGAAATTAAATCTTGGGAGTACTGGTGTAAATATTGTGATAATGGTTCCAATATATGATTGCTCTTTGCCAATAAATTGTCTATCAAAACAATTATACAGACAAAGATATGTCAGTTTTACATGTTGGGTGTCAAAATTGTGTGCAATTATGCGTTTCATTTTCAGAAATGAAAACAAATTAAAATTTGTTGTCTTTAGAATTTTAGATTAGAAACTTATTTGACACCACTTATCAACTTTACGTGGTATAGTAGTATAATTGTTACGAATGATTATAAACCGATATAAGAATTAAAATGCAGTTTGCCATTCAGCAAGTTCAAAGTATGGAATGTTTGTCGAATGAGTCGCCATAATCTATTCACATACTTTCCTTCATCTTCGAAATCTTAGGGTCCTGCATTAGTGACACATGTTGTCACTACACACTTTGAATATGTCGTGACAAAACTGAAAGTTAGCTTTTTATTGGTTTTAGGTATGAAACAATTCCAATAACTGTATCCTCTGTATGTACCCAACTATTTTTTTCACACTACATGTATCAGATAACACGTTATATTTGCAATATTAGTGTTAGTTTATTATTATAATATATTATATTATTATAATATACTATATTATCATAATATACCTGTACCAGGCCGAAGCGGGCTCATACCATGTTTTTTTTTATCCGGGTATTGTCAGCCATCTTGGATTTTGAAATATGATGCCAATACTCCAAAGGGAATGTTTCATGACTTTTTTTCTATCATACTAGAGACATTGATGAGTTGCAATCAGAAGAGTTAGATAACATAGTAATTTTTTCCCGAGGTTCGACCTATTCCACCGACCTACTGGTATGATATCTGTCTTTGAAGATTAAAGAGGAGTGATAGCAGACCAATTTTACCGTTATGATGCCGCGCGATTCTTTCGATATCGTGACAACATGAAGGCTTCGTATGCACCAACTTTCGACTAATAGAAGCACACTAGTTTGTTACTTTATTGTAAATCAAAAGAATTGCAGAGCAGCATAACAGAAAAAGTGTGCGTCGACCCTCTGTAATCTTTAAAGGACATATATCATCTTAGCGATACCAGAAACCATTGAAAACGTTAACTGTTGGCATTCGACTTTTTCATATTTCAAAGGTGTAGACAATATTTGTTTATCGAGAGTGGGACTGATAAAGTAGCTGGATTCTGAGAAAAAGAGGAAATACATATACATTTCTTGTAAACTATGGGGGCTCCACAGTGCACGTAACTTATCGTCATTAAGCATATAGTAGACTGCCTAGTCATAATAAATGCAAGTCCGTCAGCCCAACACATTTTGCTATCATATTTATACATTATAATCTCCCAGCTCTCCTTACTTGCCACCGGATTTTTTTACTCTGATCAAATACCAACAGTTTTGTATATTTACTCCTTGTCTTGATAAGGAACGAAATTGTAGTTTGATTTCTAATAGTTAAAAAAAACAATATATAAAGATAACGTATATTCAAATAATTCTCTTTGAGATGCTAAGAAATATCCAATAATCAGTCTCTACAAGAAACTTATGTAATGTAGAAACGATAATAAAAGACAAAACCAATCTAAGAACGATAGAATAAAAAAAAAAAAAAATCCCAACTATTGTGAATGGGCAGTGAATCAGTTTGAGTGCAACGCACATCAGACCATCCTAATAAATAAGCTCTAAGATTCTATTAATCACCCTTGGCTATTACGCGTATATGTGATTTCAACATATGATGTAACAATTCAACGAACACGTGTTTTGATATTCATAACACATTCTGTAAATTAATTGTATCTTTTATAGACAAATAAGTATATGTATATGTATGGCAGTGGTTTATTTTGTAGTTTCCTCTAAGTATGAAGGATTATTTTTAAATACCAGTCCGTAAGTGCAAAAAGGCGTTTTTTCTCTTCTTTGTGAGGAACAACATTTGGAGATAACATTTCAAGATGGAAATCAATTTGGTATTATATAAAACCAGCTGCTGACATTAGTATCTGATCTTGCCGGTACAACAGCAATACCTTTCAATTCGCCGATTGCATGACCTCTCCTTATAATTCAGTCTTACATCTTACGTTAGAGCATTAGTTTCCCTTCCAGAATGAGTTTATATCGATATGTGAGCCTTGCTTTGACCTGCTTTAATCCGTTCTCGTGATCCAAATGAAAGACAGTCTTCTTCACTTCAAGACATACCGACTATGTCACGTAAAATTCAACCACATGTACAGATGCCGTGGTTCTTTTCTGTTTCAAAAAGCTATACCAAATTACACGGGGAGAAAACATGCTATCCTAAATAAGGTCAATTATAAAGAGGCGTGATAGTCATTGTAGTAGCAACATGCTTATTACACTCGTAAATATATCTTTTAAATCGCCATGTTAGACATCTTAATAGACAACATTTATTCAACTACTGTGAGTCACTTTCTTTGTACGTATAATTTTGCGAACTATATCTATAGATTTTGTTCGAGAGTGCTTAGATAAGTAATTGAGAGGTTATTATTTTCGAAAGTAATGAACTTCAATACTAATATGCGTGCAGGCTATAAAATTGTGAATCATTTTCATCGCAAATTAACACGAAAAAAATGTTCTTTACCGAAAATAAAGACATCTTCAGCATCTGGTTTTGTGCTAATTATATAATTTGGAACGGTTTTAATTATGATACCATGTTATCGAGCATTTTATGTAATGTTATGTTATGTAACGCCGCCGCCGCCACCACCACCACCACCACCACCACCACCACCACCACCATCACCATCACCACCACCACCACCACCATCATCATCATCATCATCATCATCATCATCATCATCATCATCATTGTCGTCGTCGTCGTCGTCGTCGTCGTCGTCATCGCCGTCATCGATGTCGTCGTCGTATCATCATCAGCATCAACATATCTACTTTTGCTTCTCTTTTTAATACATGTATTACCATCACATATGTACTTCCAAGATCCTGTTGCTATTTACCTACTAAAAGATTTAAGTGTATACAATACCAGCATAGATACAATTTTTATGGATATTGACGTAAAATTCACACTCTGCACGCAATACAGAACAACGTAACCTTAGACGGTTTATGACTACAAGCTTATAACGTTAACCTCATCATGAGAAAGATACTTTACAATATGCAATTTTGTTTATCCAACGATCATATAAACAACCAAAGAACGACACGATTATCACACAAAAATCTTTTTTGCATGTGAATTGTCAATTTTCAAAAAACAAACCCTTTAGCCATTATGGACTTTCCTTGTTTTAAGGGAAGACACGTATAATCTTGGCTAGGATAAGAAGCCATATACATGTAGAATAAGTCACGTACTCTAAAGGATAGACAATTAGACAATCTGGTCCCGACGATTTTAATGACATGCCTGCTATCTTATTCCTGCACTACGGTCAAAATCCGACCTACCCAAGTCATTCTCTCTAAGGATTCAGGAAAGTGAAAAATGTTCTCCATCTGTCTGTGTGGCTTCAAGACCTGATCGACATTGCTCCCCAGACACGATGTCCGTCAAACCCGATATGGACTTAGGGTCCAAAGGACCATTAGTCAGATGTTCTAAGCTAAATGATATTTAAAATATTGCACGTGCTTCTATAATACATAAAAATACTTGTTTATAATACTTCTTATGCATCGTTGATTATTCGTTATTACAGTTGCTATTTCATTTACAAAGTTTTTATGATTTTTGGGGAAAACGTCATCGATGATTTTTGCGTGAAAATCACGTGAAGTTGTCTATACATGAACTGTGTGATGCCAGACTCTTGCTGGCTAGCATTAAGATTGCTCAACGTCGCGAAGTCCTTTTTGTCGTTGTTCTATATTTTAGTAGAAGCTAGCAGGGTTAATAAATTGGCGTGTACTTGTAAAGGTCTTAGAGTCAGTCCTCCTGGGGCCCAACTTACTTATTTATGTATATCGACACACCTACACGATACAATTGTTGCTAGCAGATATATGCTTGGATCTTTTCTAATTAAGAGTTATAGTTTCATTTCAATTCAATTAGGGAATTTAAATTTATCTTTACTTTCATCTCACGACAAATGTTGCGTTCAAATACATACGCTATCCTGATATATGGTTTCAGCTAATGTTTCACGGTGGATATTTTTTTCTCTTAGATAGTTCGTATATTATCAACAAAGACGCAATTCAGCTGTTCATGACACAGAAGCAGCATGCATTGTATAATACTACCCATTGGTTAATTAATTTGAAATGCAGTAATCTAAATTTTATGTAAATAACAAAGTGATCACAAGCTCCAGTATTTCGTCCTAATTGATTTATTGATCGGTGCTCCGGAAGTTAAATACTATTTCAAAACTTACAGTTCAAGAGAATTATAGATATTGCATTATATAGTAAACCAAGTTAAAGAATGGGTTAACTGAATAAATGAGGAATAATTGATTTCTTTGGGATACATTTTCGTTGATTCTATACGTACTTTTCATCAAATTTCGATTCGCAACAAAAGTATCTTTTAAAAGATTGATAGATTACTTTGTTGAGATGAATATTTTCAAAGTTATGGCAATATCATGGTTGTATGGACCAAAGAATAGCATACATTGTTAAATCCAGGAAATATGAACCTCATGAACATATTTTATTTGACAGTAAAAAACATTCAAAGATTTTCCAACCAGTGATTAATGCACACGAAACCGGTATCACTTTATTTTAGATGACACTCATCTTTCCTACATACGTCCTTATTGGTTGGATCTTAATCACGTGGAGTTTAACAATTTGTGATATTTTTGTACTTATTTTAGAAACAGCAGGTTCATATTACCACATATTCTCTGATTTTTTTCTAAATATTCACCGAAATAATAGACCATAATTGATAAGTATTGTTTATGAGATATAAAAAACCAATGTAAACAATAAAATGGATTAACTTACCTCCGAAATCATATTGCAGAATGAAATGGTATGATACGATAACATAATTTCTAATTTTACAGTATATAATACGTTTGCCCTATTTGGTGGTGGATATGGTGGTGTTGGTGGTGGTGGTGGTGGTGGTGGGGGAGGGGGAGTATCTGGTTTTAGTTTCAAAACCATTTATTCAATAATCAGGCAAGGTTATTATATACATATCATGTCAGAGGGGTTTGAAAACAACGTAGAAGGAGTTTTCTGTTGTTGGAGGTCGGTGTTCTGGTGTCAAAGCGATATATTGCTGCTTTTTTTTGTATGGTGTTTAAGTTCTTCTGAGCTGAGACTATTTCCTTTTTTATTTCTTTTTTTCTTTTTCTAAGACTGCGCTCTTACCTGGAGTTTCGATCAAAGCTTTCGTATCCACATGTCCAGACAGGGGTGATTGCAGTACGCGACAACTTTATGACTTAGAGTCGCTTTTTTGTGTTACTTCTAATTTTCTGAATAAGCTCTTGCAGAAAAATAAATCAATTTGTACTTTTACGGACTTCTATTTGACTCTTGGGGCCAACCGATATGCCTGTCCCTGTCAGTGCTGGCTTCGGAAGCCTGTAGTTTTTCGTAGGCAGGCTTTATACAACCGGTAGCTATTAAAGACGTTGATGTTCCTAAATTATTTTCTAGCGTCTGAACGAAAATCAAAGGAGGCTTTATGCACCTTACCAGTAATGTTTTACAACATTAAATAGCATTAATTCTAGATACGTGAACTACCAATCATCGTTAAAACAGTTTAAAACGGCATGAACTAAGTAACAGTTTTAAAATACTAAAATTGGTATATTGGGATTTTGCTAATGACAAGGCGAAAAAAACATATCATATTAATGTTAGAACAAAGAGGCGTTTTCGGGACATTGTCTGCTTTCAAAAACAAAATATTTGTGTAGTTCTTACAGTGCATGAGCCCCTATAACAGAACCTAAGGATATACATGTAAGAAAAAGACCATTCCAGAAATCGTTTAGGTAGAAGGTCCCTAATTTTAGCCCTAAGCTTGAAACATTACCTACTAAAACCTACGTACATGGAATTATGTAGACTGTATGACACCGCATTTACTATATCCGCGGGCTATAATGAACCTCTGTGGGGTTTTTCGTAACGGCAAATGTTTGCGACGAGAGCGTCGTTGCGATCGGAGTGCCATCTTTGAATCTAAATGTGTAAATCTATCGCAATGCAGGTATTGGAACATATATAACGTACTAAGTACTAACGATGGTTTTACTTCTTTTTTGGGGCGAAGCGTTGTGATAGATGAAAAGAGGGCATTTTACCAAACAACTATGGTGTCTTGTCTTGTTGAGTTTCATGTTTACGCTACAGTAGAGTGAGGGATTGAAATACTAGAGGAAAGGAGCGGGGTGAGCGGGTTCAACGAATATCTGAAGAGGAATTCTTACCAAACAAATATACATTGTGTATAAGTACTGATATCAAAGTTTTACTTTCTACACACAAACAATGTACGTATTAAACGTTTGCAACGTTTCAAGACCGACTGGTCCCTTTGTCAAGCTAAGACACGTATCTAGCCATGCTATTAAATGTTGTAAAACATTACTGGTAAGGTGCATAAAGTCTCCTTTGATTTTCGTTCAGACGTTTGAAAATTATTCAGGAACATCAACGTCTTTAATAGCTACCGGTTGTATAAAGCTTGCCTACGAATAACGACAGGCTTCTGAAGCCAGCACTGGCAGGGACAGGCACACCGGTTGGCCCCAAGAGAGTCGCAACGTGTCAAGACCGACTGGTCCCTTTGTCAAGCTAAGACTCATACATAGCTTGACAAAGGGACCAGTCGATCTTGAAACGTTGCGACACGTTAGATACGTACATTGTTTGTGTTGAAAGTAAAACTTTGATATCACATATTTCCAAAATGATGAATTTTATTGAAAAAACAAGTAATGGTTTCTGAATGAAATTGCAAGGTTTCCATGCCCCATTAGCCTAGTACCACCATTCTTGATGTGCATTATGGTATCTTGTCTTTTAGCTTAAGGCGTAGAAAGGAATCCAAAGTCATTCAAAAACGTATTGTGTGAGCAATTTTATACACTAGTACACAAAAGTGAATATTATACTGCACCATATGATTATTTCGATCTTTCAGTACATGGCATACTAGTTAAGGTCAAAATAGTTCATACGAGTTCTGAGTACAGTGATAAAATACCGTTTCACGCAGTCTTAAATGTTAAGTTTCGAAAGTTATAGTTTGTTGTGTTGCTATTTGATTAGTCGTTGGGTACATTATGTGACTTTATTTGAGATCATTTGGTATGCATTGTAACTTAACTAGTGATTGTCGGGTTTATTATGTTACTTAACCGGGGATCGTTTGGTATGTATTATTACTTAACTTGTGATTGTCGGGTATATTGTGTACTTAACTTGAGATCGTTTGGTGTTCATCGTTTCATACATTTTAACTAGTGATTGTTGGATATTATAGATTATTACACTGTGTTTTCAGGGTTTGTCGTGAGAACTATTTTCTCATCGCTCTCACGCGGATAAAATCTCGAGTCCACCTGC
>JAUMHH010193315.1:0-13950 GCA_032359455.1 Chlamys rubida
ATTTCTCATTTATGTATTTTCAGACTGTGTTCATTGTTGATCTGAATAAAGACATACAAAAAGACCACGTTCTTATAATCAACTCGTACATGATTTACACCTTAGTTTACTTACGCTTTTAGCGTATCCGAATCGTCGGCGATCGTGTTGTTTCAAACTCGTACCTATTTTACACCTTGGCTAAAAAAATGTAACCTTTACCGGTCATTTGTCTGATGAAGGTGACATAGTGCATATTGAATCAGTCATCGAAACGCCTCAAATAAACATGTTGATGGTTGTGCTATACGAACTCGTCCGACTCTGAAGAAAGTTATTTGAATCGGTGACGATCAAGTATTTTTCAAAAAGAGAAACAATGTTTGTTTCACATAAGATGCACATATTTTTGAAATGTTAAAGTTAACTACACAAAAGAGCCTCCGTGGCAAGCTCGGTATGAACAGCGCTGCTCGTTAGAGTTTACAGCTAGGGAATTCAATATAGACCTTATATACCAGAACGTTTATTAAACATAACTCATCGTTGACACGCAAGGCAAAACAGGAACTATGTGACGAACGGCTGGGACCTATTTACTCCCAAAAGTCCGGACAAAAACAGGGCGCCCGTAAGGTAACGTGTTTCCGGCACAACACCTAGAACTATTCGCCATAAAAGTGAAATCTTAGAAAGAACGGCAACATTCGATCAATAACCGGATAACATTTTACAGTATTGCCTTGCTAATTTTCATTTTAATAGAAACATATATCATCTGACTGTTTGTAGAAATATGTTCATGCATACTCTCATGTGCTGATAAATGTGTAACAGTATGCTTACACGTGAATCTGTTTCGTGATGTTGCAGTTACTCTTGCGACATATAAGAGCACGTGACATAACCGCATTGGTGCAAGTAATTATGTGGTTAATGTATACCGGTAATAATGGTGAAATGTCTTACACAACTGTAACACAGTCAAGGTTACCCATTGTTACTATAGTTACATTACACAATGTTTGACATACATTTAATAAACCTGACTCAATTTGAAATAGTGAAAACTGTCTACTTATTCCAATATCAATTTCAAGTTTCAATTTTGATTATTTAGAATTATGGGTCTGAAATGCTGAATGACAAAAATGCAGCAAGTATTGGTGAGACCGAATTGACTGAGTTATTGAAGTGTTCTTAAAGACGATAATGGATTGAAAATTCAGTAATGAATTTACTGCAATACATAAACAGCGTTTAAGCTTCCTTTTAAAAGACATCAATAAAATTCTGTTACACAAAGATAAACATCGGTGCCGGTAGTTTCGCGGATTGTCCGAGTTCCAACACAGAGGTTCGTTCTACTATACCGTCACTTACCATGGCCCGTCATTCGCTGTCGTGATTCTAAAACAAATACATCATAAATATAATTCCATATTTCATGAAGAATATTTTAGTCCTAACCAATTTACGCTACTGTCACATCGTCCGCTCGTAAAGAGCATAGCGTAAATAGCGATAAAAGGATTATGTTTCCCAAGAGTGTCATGGATTGAGTTCTTGTTCCAGGACGAGTGTAGGTCCCGGATGTTTGAAGGATGATGATTGAGTGGGAACTTCACCCAATCATGCTCTAACTCATCACCCCACAGCTGAGGTCGAGCGGCAATACCGATAATTCAGATGTTCTATTGGATATTAATCATCAGTTATCTCTGAAAAGGTCGTGACCTTGTTACAGCCCAGTACCTATCCGTCAACATAACTACATTAGGTAGCCAACATATTCGGTGACAGGTGGTGACTTTCTGTTGTACTCAGTACCAAAATGTTACCAATAAGTAAGTACTAGCACAATGGTGCATGTAGGAGAGCCACACTAGATCTCAAACAGGACACATTGGTATAGTTTTGGACAACAACATAAGTCTGAAGACAGTGCCTACTGATTTTGTGTTTCGAAGGTTTTATAATCTGAAAGTCCAGCGCCGAACGGCTAACTGTTCGAGATCCCGTTTGGTAAAAGGTTGTCTTATTTTGAGCTAAAAGACTTTGAACGACCTGCATATGGGATAAATCATGTAAAACGGTGAAATTAGTGCATATACAAAAAAAATGTACTTCTCTTGTAATAATAAGCAACCGGACAAAATATATGATATATACGCTAGATTCCCAACTTTGCTGCAATGGTTTATTTGTGTAAGAGATGAGAAATGTGTACTGTATTATTGTGATGTATTAATCCCTGATGTTGCTGTTTCTGGTGGTGAAATGCGGGCATTCAAGTAACCTCATCATTATATAACAAGAGTACAGGCGATCTGTGGTTGTCATATAGAAGCAATATCCTCGGTAACTAGCACCAGTAATCCGCAGTCAAATCACTTTCTCACAACAAACACAGACCCGTGTCTGAATGCCCGCCTTCCACCATACATAAACATCTAGCATGTACACGTCTTTGTTAACAAAAGTCCCACAACCCTTCAACATGAGCAAGATGTAATAGGAAGAGCTGAAAATGAAGAAGCAGGCTTACAATATATCAACATGCTTCAGTTTACATCGTATTCCTCCCTATATTCTCCCCACCTCACTACCCAGGCGGTCCCGACTCCGACATTAGAACATCAATCTCGTCTTCACGCTGAACCGTACCGTGTCGACACTCTGATATATCGGTTAACACACAGGGTAATGACGTAACGTCTAAATACACGTGCATTCATGGTAATTATCCATAGCTGATAGTCACGTGACTGAATGCATGCCCTGTCATTTCTAGTAAGTGTTAAATGTATTACCACGTAGGTGTGTACCCCTATTGTGGAGGGTTACAAACCAAACACAACCCGCCCCTGTCTGTAATGTAGCCGTCTTTTGCGTATATATACACGTGCATGTTTGTTACCAGATACTACTGTAATGAAAAAGAGTGATGAGTGATGCTCACCAAATGAACAAAGTTTAAAAATATAAATTGTCTTCACACAGACACGTTATCACATACGCGTTCCCCTTTTCGCAGTTACCTTAATAGTATGTAAATGTATGTCTATCAGTTTTATTCATTATACAAGGTCAATTTATATCTAAGTGTTCAATTCGGCTTTGATTCCGGTCCACTTCCACTGTCGTTACAATCAACTCCCGGGTGGCATTCAAGGCCTAATAGTGTCATTCATCTCTTATAATGTCAAACACGTTCGACCTTGACCCTTTCGCAACTGGGTAATATTACAAAATCTAGACTAAGTCAGTAAATATTAAAACCTGGAATCGTTACACTCGAATTAATACTTTGATCCTAACACATCTAACCTACTCTTTTTTTCCAACTGCGTGGTATTTGTGACCAGGTCGGGTTTTATGCCACACTTTCTAGGCTATTTCATTGGTATGACACGTCAAAACGGTCATTGATTTGTCCCGTCATGTGTTAACACCTCCATAATACGTTACTGTGACCTTAACTGTCGTGAAGACATTAAACCCCTATCAACCAATCATATCGTGCTACCGGGTCTAAGTTATATTACAAATTGAAGGACATGATTTCCCTCTGGTTAATTGGGAGGTTCTAATTGTGTTAATGTCCCCTCAGTTCCTACTCGTATTCTAATGGAGCTCCGATATTGTCGCAATGTGTTGTTGCTGCTATGACGTTTTTTTCAGAACTTGACCTTCAAACTCGCATGTAATTAAATTAAGGTATTTTCCCCATCGTCCTGCTGTATCTTACCAATGATCTCCATTTCTTTCTGTCATGTTCCCCTAGACACCTCTGGCCTCTGTCACAATACCAACATTAAATGACCGAGTGAGGTATACTGCTTCCGTGTCCATTATGTGCCTCTTCAGTGAAGTCCAACTATTAGATTGCTTTTAAATTTGTCCATCTTCAGTGAAGGAAGACGCCATATGACCTAAGCACAATTATCTTGGACCCCGCACGGACCCACCTTCAGTGGACGCCGTTTCAATGACCTTAACTGTTACAAAAACACAAAATACTAAAGATATCTTGGCTCTGGAATGGCCCATCTTCATCGGACGTAGACATTGGGTGCCGCAAAGCCTCCAAATCCTTAAAAATTATATCATAGGTCTCCGGTGGCTCAATTTTCAATGGACGCCGGCTTCCTATTACGTCAGTTGTAACACTGCAGACATTGGGTGGCGTGGGATAATCGGGAAAACAGTGCCGGATAACTCGTATTGATTGAGCTGACAGATTAACTATATTTTGAAAATAAACTCCACATGTTTTATTTTATAATTGATACTAATATGGAGATGGCGGACGATATCTGTTTTCAAAAATACGGCAAATACATCATCTTTAGCAAAATTAATCTAATTGCTGATCTTGAATTCTATGGCAAAGCAAATCTCGACTAGACAACAGAAATTTAGTCTCTCATTCAAAATAGCTTCAGACTCCAAAATCATGAATATCAACTGCACATTGAAGTCCATTTTTTGATATTGTTAAACTGTTCATGGTTATTTTGGAATAACGTTTTACACGGTATAAGGAACATTTGATTAAGATGCCTTAGGAACGGGCTTCATTGTGGTCCTATACATATCCTCTAAGCTGACAAACGAAGCCAGACGTTCTGGGGGTTCGTGTTGTCTGTTTTCATTTCCTGTCTCCTCGTGTGGACATTGATTTCATATTTCGTCCTTATGATGGCCTGTGGTACATGGTTTCCTCTCAAACAAAGAGCGGAAGTACTTTCTATTTTATTTTCAATCGTACTGTGTTCGTGTAGGGATGTGTGGTTGCCTGCCACGATAACTTAAAACGTTTCAATCAACTACTATACTGGACAGGAAAGTTCGATCTTCAACTTCTTATACCAATGTATGACGGACGTTAACAAGTGCCAGATTATTGCATGTGTGTTGCGGCATGACATTAAAGGATATTATTTAGAAGATTGCTGATTTACAGGAGGATAGAGGATCTACGTATATAATTTCGGGGGTAGTTTATTCCAAATGCTCACTGTCCGAGAAAGAGCCATTATTTTCTTACGAACGTTTTACAGTTGATAGTTGGTGAAAAAACAAAATAATACCTTTCAACCAACAAAACCAGTTTTTGATTATTTTTATTTAAATCTCTTAGGTAATATGCTATCAAAGTTACAGCGAGATACGTATTATGTCAGACACGATAAACTAATACCGACCTCGTTATTTCGTATGAAATGGTATTGTGAGAATTTATTAAGATCACTAATATATTTTATGAAATTGTGAACACAGTGTTATAGCTAATCACGACCACACTAGAACGTTTACTTAAACAATGAATGTTTTTACCAAATGAAGACAAACTTAATGAAGCCCGGCAAATGTAAGTTTGTCAGCAAAAGAAATGTGAGTTATAGGACCATAACAATATTTGCTAAAATATTCATCATTTATATTTACATTGATAAAGTAGTTACGCTTTGTTAAGTTTTTTCGAACAGCAAATTAAGTCTTGACAACAATGAAATTGATGGCGTCACATTAGAGATTGATGACGTTACAATAGCAAATGTTGTATAGTCTCTACTTTCCCTCCGTGAATTTTTCTACCAGTCTCGATTATTTAAATTTCGTCCTCCTCCACTCATTTTTCTCTGGCCACATTTCTCTGTACGCACCTTACAGGATATTCACATGTCCCCCATCCACATTTCTGCCTTACAATACCTGGCGAGATATTCCATTTCCCTCCCACCGTTAACTCTTCTTCCCCTCCTGATCATCCTTTATGTAAAAATCACCGTTGAGTTGCGTATCAGTTTACACCATCATCATATGACTAGATGTTTGGTGGCAAATAGTCTATGGAAACCATCGTCATGGGGCTTTAGCAGTTTTGTTGCCCATCATTAGTAAACGTTCTGGTCACGTGACCTTTCATTTTATTTTTAATTGTTCTTATTAAAAGTCAAGCTTTCTTGTCACCTTTCTGGGAAACAGGAACTTTCATTTAGTTAGCTAATGTATGATTTCATATCACTATTAAAAGTATCAATAGCAACATAAAATTCATCCCCCTTCAAAAATCATAATCAAATATATTAAAATCATCTACCATAATACCCCATGTTCCTGAAATCAGTTGAATCATTTCAGAACTTTATCCTCGATTTCATAATACCAACGTGATTTTAGACATCGTTTAGCAGCCATTTCGTGATCAATATTTTGTCTTCCAACTTGAATTAAATTCAGTACTTTATGTCAACTTAAAAACGTCTTTTTTCTAAATTGAAGAGACCTTGAAACGGAAAATCACTTTAACAATGACGACCGCTAGGACGCCAGGTGGCAGTTAGAGTATGACATTCAACAGGTTTTCCCTGGTCATGCTTCGCTTTGAAGAGGAACATTTTGCTCTTCTGTTTATAATTGACTTTTACACTGTTGCGTAACAAAACATAAAAAGGAGTTGGCAGTCCAAACTAACCTTTACTTTGTAGAGCCAATAAGTGTTTTCGGTGTTCTTTGTTATCATATACAACAGTGTAAAAATAACAAAACCTATATTAATAATTTTGAAAAAAAGGCGTCACACGAAGCATTCATCAGAACCCAAAATTCGAAAGCAGTGTGGACATTTGGAATTATCGCTCCTTTTTTTTGGGGACACCAGATTGTCGATTCAGGATTAATCATGTTCTATTTATAAACAGTATGCTAGATGTTTGCAAACTAAACTCAGCAACTTGATTTGTGATAGTTTCAAATGTTTTCATGTTTTATTTCTTAGGGCTGTAATCAACTCGGTATCTTTTAAAGTGACATTACTGTCAGCGTTAGCCTGTTGTCATACTTACTGAAGTGTTAACGCGTCATACTATATAGGTATATAGGGACCGTTACATAATAAGATTTTCTATTTAAGAATCGATGGTGTACTTTTAAGCTGACGATATAAACCAGTTGTTGCAATTACCTTAAATGCTGAACATTAAGCAGGGAATAACAACTCTCCTTTTTAATGACTTTTGTATGTCTCAGCTTCGGGACAAAACCCATTGCCTTCCTCACCTGGGTGAACGTTCAACATTAAAACCAAAAATTGCGGTATTGCCAAGTAAGGCGCTAGGAAATAAAAGTAAGTTAGAAGTAGAGAGAAATATAAAGATTCCAACTATTGCAATTGGTGAAGCAGATTTATTTTTATCGCTTTTGTGTCCTCAAGTAGAGGGCACAAAAGCAAATCCCCGATTCTGCAGGGGGTTTCCACATTATTAGCTTCTGACGATAATGCTGTGGGTAACAGCAGGGGTATTTGTTTCTCGATCCCACACCTGCATGGGTGTATTGTTTGAGGGTTGCTGTTACTATCACAACACGTTTTATCATATGAGGGTTTCTGTTTCTATCACAAAACGTTTTTATTGTTTATGTCATGGTAATATTACTGTGACGGAATAAATTATTGTATTACACATTATCTGTAAATACAATGTAAAATAGCGTCTGTAGGCGAAAACCTCCATCATATCAACATGGCAGGTCCCGGTGTTCCTACTTCCTGATAGCAGATTCTTGCGTTATATGTTAGTCGTCTACCCAACAGCTAGGATGATGTGAAGACGGTGATTATAGATGATGGCACCACTCAACAACTTTATAGCGCAATCTGACGGATTCCACAGAGTTATATGTACCTACATTGTACCATCATTTGATTATGACATATGATTTTTTTTATCTTGAAAAATAATTTTTATAAGTTTCCATTGCCAATATTTTGAATTGGGTATTGGAACTGTAACAACCTGTTACTAGCCATGTAACTAAACGTATAGTGTGTAACAAAAAATGATTGGGTTGTTAGAAATATAAAAAATCACTTTAGCATAGGGATGTATATATACAATAGCTGTCAAACAAACGGCCGGCAATTGTATTATATCGATGGTAAAAGCATTCATTGTTTTAAAATTTGAGTGAATTTAATATCAGGAAGTGCAGAAATAAATGTATTCCACCTATTGTGCTGTCAAATGTTACATTCAGTTTTAATCAAACTGTCAATTTGTGTATATCTGCTCTAATCAAACGCCGAAATGAATGTGTTGTTTGCGTGTTAGCCGACATGCCATAATGATGTTAGAAGCAACATTTTGCATCAGACCCTTTCTCTTTGGTATCAATGGATTTAATTAAGATTTTTGCTACTGTACCCATACGCAGAGGCAAATGTACAACTGCCACTACGTGTGGATTTGAGATATGAATAATGTCAGTCTATATGTAAGGATGATTCGTGTAAATTGTGATCTTAAGTAGCTCGATCCCTTATCTGTTTGCGCAAGTTCCGCTGCAATGTCAAGGGACGTTACTAAATTGAGACCAACAGTATCAAGGGAGACCTTAAGTATCTTCAACCAGGAACCATAGAAGATGCAAAACGGATTTGCTGCACCAATCTCATGAGTTGGAATCTTTGTTTTATTTGATTGTTTTCTTCACAGTAAAGTCACTTTTCGGATGCCTGCAATTTACTCTTTATATTCTACGAGGGTTCGAATGGCTGTGTTGGTACCCTGTAGATACGAAACCATAAACAAATAATTGGACAATTGAATGGTAATTTTAAGTTGTGTCATCTTCTTTGGGACGTAAATAAAGAAAAGTTCAAAATTGCCTGTTGTTCTCATGGCAACCCCTGGAACCTACAGGTACATGGTAATATATAAAAGGGGTATGTAATCTTCATAGACCAACAGTATATAGATAACATACTTTTAACTGCCAGTTTCGTATACGTGTTTATAAGTTTAATTTATAAGTTCCAGGTATGTAATAAGGTCCGTAAAATAACGTCGTAGACAACTAAAAGTATAACTTTCAGTCATGTATTAAGGCCGTGTAACTGCGTCATAGATAACTTATGGTATAACTTCCGGTTCGTCATTAAGGTTATAGTTATGCTTCATCCTCTCCATACTAAATATTATCAATAGTGTAGAAATTGATATCTAACTGAGGGGACAGTATTGTTTTGCTTTTTCAATGAAAATAAACAGTCTGGAAATAAGATTACGGTGTAAAACAAAACTGATTCTAGCTTCCATTGCTGTCAATCAAAATGTGTCCGCAATAGCATTGTCGCCTCAGCGCACAAGAACATGTACAATGTCTACATGTGTTTATCTACTGTTAACGTTAATACTAGTACTCTATAGTACATACGACATATACAATGTCTACATGTGTTTATCTGCTGTTAACGTTAATACTAACACTCTATAGTACATAAGACATATACAATGTCTACATGTGTTTATCTGCTGTTAACGTTAATACTAGCACGCTATAGTACATAAGACATATACAATGTCTACATGTGTTTATCTGCTGACGACCTTGAAATGAGTACTACATCTGACAGTTCTTATCTGTGGCCGTGATATACATACATGTACTAAGCCAGACAGTTGTTATATGTACATTGGTAATCCCCCGGTGTCGGTTATCCTGGAAATCGGGAATATTAAAACAAAATTGGACTCCTGAGTACCACTTCATCAATTTTTCCCCGTCATCTTTGGACATCGTCCGCATTTAACCTCCCTATTGCGAGGACAGAAATCCGATAATCACCTCCCCTGTTTATAAGAAAGCACTACCGCAGTCTACCCAAATATTTGTATGAGGCAACTAATGCTAGTGTTTTGCCGGTATACATGTACTCATTCTAGATGACACTGAATAAGCCCAAAGATAAGATAACTGATACATATATTTATTCTTGACATCTTATCTGAAAATTACCTGTTTTGGATAATACTTTTAAGAAGGGAATGGCCAAATTATTTAGAAAAAACTATTTCGAATAGGACGAAAGAGTTGTTTTTATGACAACTGTCGTCAAAATTTGATCATTTGTGCCCGATCCTCTAATTAATGTAAACATCGTTGCAGATTTGTAAACATGTTACGATACATCAAAGGTAGGGTTCATTAGTAACCATACAATGGAGCAGTTTCTATAACCATGTTATCCGGTGGACAAAATGACGGTATGTATAGAGGCGCTATTCCGTGGAATATCGCCGACGTTCAGAATTGTGTAATTCACTTTAAAGGTCGAGCGTACCACACTTCTGTATAAAACGCTTCCGGACAGATAATAAATTCCATTAATACGACTTAAGTGCTTTCCAATGTTCTGCTGAACGATTAGCTTTTTGTGTTTCTCAAATGTCTCTTAAAAGCCCACTAAATCTTCAAAAAAATCACCAAAAAGCGCGAGAACTGAAAATCAAACAAAACAGAAAGACTAGTATTGCCCATTAATAAATGCTGTTTTGCATGAGAAAATGATACCTTACCACACAATTACTTTTTTTATAAATAATAGACACGTGTCTGAATTATCAGTGATTGTTGCAAGCAATTGCAAATTCAGGAATTTTCAAATTAAATTTGTTTATTACAGAAAGTTAAATTTAGTATAAATTAAGAATTATACAATGAACAGCAAGACCTCCGCCGGCTTTCTTCTTTGTACAGTAACGTCTTACGTTGTAAATATAATATTAGATTTCCATATATCACAGATATGTCCTGGCCAAAGAGCAAGGTTCATAGGCTTCTCAAAGTTAATAACATAAATCAACAACATTACGATAACTCCATAAACAGATGTGTGCCTATGAGAAAAGTTAGACAACTCTTTAAAACCATACAACCCTTAACAAGCAATACTAGATTAATTTAAAATCTGTGTGATGTACTGCAATCCGGAAATCAAGGTTAATGACACATTTTTTCGGGAAACTAAATAACGATAGAAGTGTGGTACATGCGCAGTGCCTTTCTGACGTGTCGAAGTCGAGATGACGTCGTGATATAACAGCTACTACATCTGTATCTGCATGCACGGTTTAGTGTTGATTATGAAGAGTTCTTTTTACACAACCAATACAATGTTATATGTTACGTTTCGATGACTAGTACGACATGTACACTGTCACCTTCAACAGACAAATGACCAGTGAAACGTATGCAATGGTGTAAAATTTGTACGAGTTGTCCACAAAAATCGATGCCGATTCGGCTACGCTGTAAGCGTATGTACAATTGTTGTTATGCATGTACCGAAATGACTCGATTCAGCTACGCTTTGTTTAATACTTGGCCATAGATGTGCGAAAGTCTTTGAGCCCCCTCGTCTCGATTTAGAACTAACCCACTGCGGCGTATCCAGATGGCTTACTTTTCCAGATCATGTAGGAAATTCACCAGATCAGAAAGGAAGTAGTCGGAGTCACAGATAAATAAATCGGCAATCAAAGACCATGACACACAGAAAAATCATGTGATTGACTGGAATAACTCCAAAGTTTTGGACAGAGAGAACAATATGTTCAAGCGGCAGATAAAGGAAACCATCTGGATACGCCGCGGTGGGCCAGTTCTAAATCGAGACGAGGGGGCTCAAAGACTCTCGCACAACTTACATTTTACACCTTTGTGTGCATACGCTTCACTGGTCATTTGTCTGATGAAGGTGACAGTGTACATATCGTACTAGTCATCGAAACGTCACAACGTATTGGTTGTGTAAAAAGAACTCTTCATAATCAATACTTACCAACCTGAGGAAAATGTTTAGAAATACGGTTTAGTATTGTATTATTTCGTTATTGTGAAAAAGTAAATCGTTGTTATGAAAATATTTCGGCAATGCTACGTACAATATATGTTTTGCGTTAATTCTCTAGCTCTGATCTTAAAAGCTTTTATTTTTTTTTAGAAAATCAGAGAACTATCACATTAGGCTTTTTACTATGTTCCTTCGTAATCACGTGTATTTCACTTAAAGGAATCGTGGAAAAAATCATCAATTTAATTTCCTGCACTCAACCTTGATTTTTTATATCCGATTCCAAAATTAAATTGCCAATTTCTCTAGTCTTTACAAGAACGTTTGTATGATCCTTCAATTACACGAGTTAATTGTTATAGGCACGAGACCTGCATAATAAAGTCGTTATCCCTCCACGAATTACTGTTCCTTCTTACTCAAGGCCACCTATATCTATAGACTTCATTTATATAACGCCTCGTTCCTCCCTTCCTGTCGCCTTCCAACCACGCCCACGTTTCTAAAACCCTTTCAGCGACACTACATTAACGGCTTGCCCTTACTTTCTCACATTCGTCAGCACCAAATAGTCTACCACTTTTCAGTAGCCCACAGTCAATCGCTTACTCTTATTTTCGCTCACTCTTCAGTCCCCAATACTCTATCGCAACTTCTTACTTTCTCATACCGCTTAATTCGCCCTACATGTATAGCTTGCTCTCGGGTTCCTCCTTGTCATCTGTATAGAGGAAAGTGAAGAAATCCAAGATGGCAGGTATGCTGTTAATAGTGGACATTTTTCTTCATATAAGAAGATACCTGTTTCATCTCACTGCATGATCTTACGAGGCGATTAATGCGCCCCACCTCCTTGCAGACTTCGGGATGGTTTCTTCCTTGTCCTATGTTATGTGGACAATGAAGAATACACAAAATAGATCTGCTGTTTCTCACTGCATGTGTATCGAAAAGGCGACTAATGTGGGACCCTTGCAGAATCGAGATGTCTATGGAAGAGACCTCAATTGACCTTCCTCCCCCATCGCAACACTTTTTCGTTTCCTTTCTTTCTAGCTCGTTTCATTTCTATCTGTTTCCGGTAGTGTGTCCCTAAGCACTCGTCCTCTTAACGTTGAACCCCAATATAACAACTTATTTGTGTGCGAGGACGTTGAACTTTACAAAAAAATGTGTTCCAATTTCTAAAGCACCGCTCTCCTTCCATTCGATTAACGAGCGATATAAAGTAGAACATAAATGTTATATTTGATTTTATGTCCTCATAATTTGAGTTACATCACCTTAATAAAATCGTTTCTCGCAGTATCTCACTACAAGATAGAATGAGGCAATTATGACAAGTCACACTGAGAAACAGAATTAAGTAGCACGTAGTACCCCATACTTTTGAATTTAACATCGACACGGAAGCTTCTTGTGTTGCATTATCCATACTAACGTTACGCTTTATATTTTCATTGTATTACAAGGATTTCTCGTTAAGTGTCTTTTTGTTAGTTAGGAGTGGAGTAGATGGTATTGGGGGTGCGTTCGTTCCTGAATGGGTTAGTCGGAAAAAATAATGCATGTATTCATGTAACAATGCTTGTGTTGGCCAATCCCTATCTATCAGGGTGTATTAAAAAGTCATAAATCTTTTCAATTTTTCAATTTATTAATTGAAATAATAATTAAATCTTAACCGGTTGGTACAAAATTGTATTCATGTGTAGGTGTGATCGTAGGGTTACTGAAAGTATAAGGTTAGAACATCCGTGATATCATATGGGTTTATATTAACAATTATTTGTCGATAAAACAAGCACGTATTGCTACACGAAGCGTTATACAGGGAATTAGATTTTGTCACGCAAGGAAATATAACATATGGAAAGAATCAATCCTAGTGTTTTTTTTACAAATAACGTTTGCCATGTACCATATGAATGAAAACATTTCGAGTTTGACGTGTGCCCTAGTAATTATGGTTGAACGATATTAAAACAATATGTGAACTATTATTGATGAGGTAAGGCACTTTTCCGCCGCGATCAAGGTCTTACTGACAGGCATGACACCATGTCTCGACAGTACAAGGTTACGCTGTTATAAACCAATTGAAGAAGAGTGAGTTCTGCTGCCATTCGACACAGCTTACACATTTATACTATATACATTATTATATGCCAGGGTGTCAGGCATTTGTTGTTGGACGCGTGGCTCACTATAGATAGGTTTCTTGGTGTATTTCTCTTATTCTTATTCCGGCCTATTCTTATAAAAGTTCAAACCAACATAAAATGAAAGGAATGTTCACAATTTTTAATATGAAATTGTTAAAAAGT
>JAUMHH010193326.1:0-13949 GCA_032359455.1 Chlamys rubida
GTAATACCTCCCACACAAGGGAATACCTCCCACACAAGGTAACACCTTCCACACAAGGGAATACCTCCCACACAAGGTAATACCTCCCACACAAGGGAATACCTCCCACACAAGGTAACACCTTCCACACAAGGGAATACCTCCCACACAAGGTAATACCTCCCACACAAGGGAATACCTCCCACACAAGGTAACACCTTCCACACAAGGGAATACCTCCCACACAAGGTAATACCTCCCACACAAGGGAATACCTCCCACACAAGGTAACACCTTCCACACAAGGGAATACCTCCCACACAAGGGAATACCTCCCACACCAGGGAATACCTCCCACACAAGGTAACACCTCCCACACAAGGTAATACCTCCCACACAAGGTAATACCTCCCCACACAAGGTAATACCTCCCACACAAGGTAACACCTCCCACACAAGGGAATACCTCCCACACAAGGTAACACCTCCCACACAAGGTGACACCTCCCACACAAGGTAACACCTCCCACACAAGGTAATACCTCCCACACAAGGTAATACCTCCCACACAAGGGAATACCTCCCACACAAGGTAACACCTCCCACACAAGGGAATACCTCCCACACAAGGTAAACACACAAGGGAACACCTCCCACACAAGGGAACACCCCCCACACAAGGTAATACCTCCCACACAAGGTAATACTTCCCACACAAGGTAATACCTCCCACACAAGGGAATACCTCCCACACAATCACCCTGGACAAACACTCCAATTAAAAGTAATGGTACCAATGAAACAAGTATATTAAAAGCGAAGAATACATATTTTGTTAATGACTTCTGCTGAGATTCTGGTAACATGTACAAAATAAATGAATTCAAGGACGAATATCACTTTCACTCTGTCTTGTATTGATTTCTATGGCATATCAACTGTCATTTCTCGGAATTGGAAACAGAAACATGAAAGATTATAGAAATAACCTTGTTGACGTAATAAACTTGTTTCAGCACTAAAAGAGACGGAAAAATCAACAAATATTTTTATGGTTGTCTCATATCATAGCAACAAGAATTTCATGTGAAATACACTCAAATATGTAACAGAATTTTCACATGAAAATTGGCAAAATATTTAGGCTCTTATTTCAAGTGATAGATGAATCCAGCATATTTGTAATTGGCAACTTTTTGAAATATTCCTTGAGCTCAGAATTAAAAACATAACTTAAAATGTGTGTTTATATCCCTTGAGAAGAAAAACTGAAAATTGAAAATGGCACATTTTGAGTTGTTCTTTAAGATCAAAATCAGTAGATCTTAGAATTCAGAAATAGTTTTATTTGAATTATCAAAATTAAAATCGGGAGTGTCCGTCCTAGATTGGGAGATTTGACAGGTATAAATTACAGCATTAGATGTAATTCTAAATACATCATGCAATTGTATATAAAAACGAAGTCATTTTGTAAAACATTAATAATTGTTTAAACTTCAGTATTTATCAAAGAAATTGATAGAATTTAACCTGCCTTGTGTACATTACAACTGTTCACCAAGACAAAAGAAATAAAAAAGGAAACAAAAAGTCTATGGAGGTTAAAGTTCAAATGTCAGGTCAAGCTGGACAGGTTAAAAGTGTTTCAAAAAATTTATTTCTCTGAAAGTATTCCTGTACAAAATGCAAAAATAGATTTAAAAAAAAACGTAAAGAGATAATCATGATAGTATTAAAATACTTGTATTTGAATCTTAACATTCACTTTTGAACGGAGTTTATAAGGTAGGTTTTTGTAAATGTGACTGAACCATTGAAATGATTTATGAAAACATCACAATGTAAGATAGCTCTGCAAAGAAGTTGTAAAATTATCAACTGTATGAATCTGCATAATACAAATATAATTGGAAAGTAAAACTGCAATTTCCAAACACAGATTAAATCGTAGAATCTTCGAAACACTAGATAGATGCACAATTGTATGCTGTGACTTTTGACTTCATAATCTGGTCTTGCATGGAGGTAAACGCTAGTATATTTTACTTGGTTTTTGAACTTGTCATTTCAATTTTTTTTTAAATGATAATTAAATGTAACACCTCCCACACAATGATTCTGTTTTGCAAAATTTCATATTCCACAATTTCAGTTTCCATGAATATTTTTTTTGTTAAACAAACATTTCAAAGCAACAGATCGGGCCTCTGTACAAAGATGTCATCTGTCACAGGGATGTCTTCATCCTCAACCATTTACTACTTCTATAGAGGTACGTCTATATCGTTTGTCAGAATGGCATAAAAGCAAATAAGGATCTATATTTTATAGAATTGAACAACAGTAGCCTGTACTAGGCCTTAATTTGTACGGAGCTTTTCCATGGTGGAGCTCGATTCTGACATTGTCTTGCCTGTGATTCATTACAAAAATCTCTTCTTAAAAGAATCACATCTTAATTTTTTTTCCATCTATGTTTTTAAATTGCGTAATTCTGTCGCCACTGAATCATCAACCGATTAGGCGGTTGTTTTGACGGCTTTTCTTCTGTGGCTATTTTTAGGATCAGTAGACTGTCTTAATTAGTTAGCTAGCGTGATAAACAAATGACTTAACTGTTTCACGTTTGAACTTCAAAGCATGATTCATGTCTTGTGTGATTGGTCAGAATTAACCTCATTTTGACCAATCAAATTTAGAGGACATAAATAGAAAAAGTATTTCGACTTAATTTGCCCTTTTATTGATACTTATAAAAATAGTTGATCGCAACGTAATTCCAAAGATGTGAAGTTAATTAGTCATTTGGTTAATAAGTCACAAATTAGTTGTACACAGGTGAAAAAATGACTACCTTGGCTGAAAAAAGAAAAGCATGATTCATAAAATAAAAACTAAAAATTTGTTGGAGCAATCAACAAATTTTGGCAATATAAAGTGTTTGAGGGAAAAGTATAAGGAATTGTGAAAAAAAGAAAGGAAAAGGACCTTGAAGGTAGCAGATGAAAGGAAGGGCATCATATATATAAGGAGTGATAAGGATTAGGAAGAAGGGGGTAGGCTGGGGTCCATGATGAAGAATGAGGCAGGCTTGGGGCTGTGATGAAAAAGGGGGCAGGCTTGGGGCTGTGATGAAAAAGGGGGCAGGCTTGAGGCTGTGATGAGAAAGGGAACAGGCTTGAGGCTGTGATGAGAAAGGGAACAGGCTTGGGGCTGTGATGAAGAAGGGTGCATGCTTTGGGCTGTGATGAAAAAGGGGGCAGGCTTAAGGCTGTGATGAGGAAGATGACAGGCTTGAGGCTGTGATGAGGAAGGTGACAGACTTGGGGCTGTGATGAGGAAGGTGACAGGCTTGGGGCTGTGATGAGGAAGGTGACAGGCTTGGGGCTGTGATGAAGAAGGGGACAGGCTTGTTGCACTGATCTGGAACAGGAAGATCGTTGTATGATTTAAAATTGGAACATAGCATGTATTGGAAAAGGAGGAGGTAAAATACAGAGGAAGGAGGGGGTTAATAGAGGGAGGTTAAAAATATGTATGAATCATGAGTCTGTCTGGATCAACAGGTATTTTAGATATTGATCCATTGATTAAGTGTCAAGAAAACTCCAATACCAGCTTTTCTTCCTCAGCCATAGGTAGGGCAAAAACATTGAACCGCTCTACCGCCTGTCTTGTCAGCTTAATGCTAAAGAACATAATTTGTTAACATGTTTATGTATAATTCCAACAACCTTTATATTTATGAATTTAATTGTGGATGCTAAAACAGTTGTTAGGAAACTAAATGATAACAAGTCCTGTCACATATAGCTTCATGTAACTTTATGGAATTATATGATAAAACAAACCTGTCCATAACGTGTGATCCAGGTAACCAGGCGATTACCACGACAACCCGGAGTCTGATCACCCGACTTAGCAGTACCCTGATTAGTCACCTCGCGACCACAGCAAGCGCTACAGGTTAGCCCCTGCACAACATCGCATGCTGAGGACACATTCCATTGAACACAAAAGATGTTTTCATTAGATATAGTATGCATGCTGGGGCTTTTCACATTGAACCATTGCCTCATACATAAACAGTCGTCAACGTAATACGGTAACATATAGCAGATTTCAATTAAGAAACCTTCGTTATCACCAATGCACTGGGAAAAAAATAGTCTTAACACTGGCATTAGATGGGAGATATTGATTAGGGGGCAGATAGAGAGTTAGGGATTGTGAAATTGCAATGATTAATTTTCCGTGCACATGCATCAGGATATAATTTATAAATGTAAAAAAAATTGTGGCAAGGATCTGACCGGATTGTTTTAGAGATAACGGGTGCCCATGTCTCGCATCGATTGGCCGACCTGTTTGTTGTGTCTGCATGTCCAAGAAATCCATCACTCATAAGATGCAGTGGTCAAGTGGGGGTCAGAAAGAGGTCAAATAGGGGTCGTGGGGCTATGTTGTAAGGATTTGTGGGACTACTGTACATGTAAGTGTCCAATGATGAAGAGATTTTATAGACATTAATTCTTCTGTAAAACGGTCAGTACTGATACTTTCCTCTTGTATATAAGCTCTACACCATTATAAATTTTATACTATTTTTTGTAGTAAGACAATATCATGATAATAAAAAGCTGGACACCAATATTTATGGAACCAGTAGAGCCAGGATTTTGCTTGAAGGGACTCTTGAGTTATATCTATGGGGAACCAGTAAATTCCAGAGTTGTAGTTGAACCGGGAAGGGGGAGTATTTATTGATTGATAATATTAATTATTGAAAACTGTTGATACAACATGAAAAAATGACTTCAACTTTCAAAAAAAATTACATGTCTGAATTGGGGGTAAAAATGAAGAATTCTGTAGGCTAAAATGATAGAAATATCAACAGCTTATGTCATGACAGTGAGCCCGATCTAGCGTTTTGTAGGGATGGTTGTGATATCTACCCTGTCCAGGTATTATTGTTGTTTCTGTGAATTAACATACTGATTTATTATGAAAGCCTAGCTGCGACACCGTATCTAGATTCTGACCAATCCCATCAGTATCTAATTGCTCCAATTGTTTGAAGGTTGGTTAACTTGAACCAGTGGTATATTGAACAAATCTCAAATTGTTACTAACAAGAAATACGGGCTCTCAAAGATAGATTAATCCTAAAAACAAAATTATTTATCTTATCTGTTTCACAAATCTACAGCAGTATAGTGAAACAATATCTGATATTCTTTATATTGGTTCATTCGTATTTCGAATTTTCACAAACCAGGGTCAGGATCAAACGAGGGTCAGGACTCAAACTAGGGTCAGGACTCAAACTAACTAGGGTCAGGACTCAAACTAGGGTCAGGGGTCAGGACTCAAACTAGGGTCAGGACTCAAACTAGGGTCAGGACTCAATGAGGTTAGCGAAAATGTTTGTTTGACCAACCAAAACCAAGTGGCAGCCTGAGGGAATGCAAGTGTGGGTGAGAGAAAGACAAAGGGGAACCAGATTGATCAAGGGGAAATAGATATTCATGTTTACTCATACAAGGGCAAAAGTAATCTTTATACAGAAATACTATTTATATCCAAAAAATGACCATTTACTCATACAAGGGCAAAACGCAATCTTTATACAGAAATACTATTTATATTAAAAAAATGACCATTTATGTATCGAGAACCAATAATCAATTATATAAGTATAATCATGTACGTAGGTAATATGATCTTGCACAAAGGCAATATGATTAGGCACAAGGGTAAAACGATCATAAACGAGGTCTTTTCCTTCCTTGGGTCACCAGCACTTATAAATTGTGCCATCCAGCCTCTTCCAAACTCCTTTCAACTTAGAGAGTATACCTGTCAAATACTCTCGGTTTCCATGGTGACAAGTAAATACACCTGTCAACATCTTGTTAGTGAATGGTAGTTTTGGCAAGTATTAGGAATTAGACTACTTGGCAGGGGGCACCCATGCTTCTGTCCAATCTGATATGTCTCTCATAGTCAGGGAGAACCATGTATCTTACATAACTATCAGTCTTAACTAAAAGATTCGGTATACACAGAATTGCAAAAATCAAGATTTTATAGAATAAATAAGAAGCTGGATAACAGCGTCTAGATTTGATAAAACTGCCAGAGAATCCTAATTGAAGTGATATGCACCGTCTTGTATTTATAGGAAAAACTAATGTTTCCAACACTCAAGGATGTAGGAGGCGAAACAGATGCAACTTGCTTAATTCTCGTACATCCCTAAAAACATTATGTAGGTATAAGGATTTCCAGTTATCTTTAAATTATTTATCTTCACCTGGCCCAAAGATATGTAAAATATTTAAACAGCTTTGTTTGAACAACCTAGAGACCTTGAGTCATGATATTTGACTTGTAGCATGCGGGGATGAAGGGCTATCAAATTTGTTCTAATGAATGACCTTGACCAATTTTCAAGGTCACAAAGGTCTAATTTGTTAAAATTTTGAACAAAGTCTCCTGAATAATGAAGAGGCCTGGCGTTATTTAATATTGATAATGTTTATTTATTAAGAAAGATTAATTTGAAATACAGGTTTTTATAGATTTTTGGATTATTTAAGGCATTGTTAATTAAGACAATATTTCTGGATATTACAAGGTATGGTTATTATCAATTATATCAATGCATTTATTTTATCAAATCTTAGATCAGTTTTTAAAAATAAAATTTCTTTGTACTCCCAAAATTTCCATGTAAAACTGGATTATACTGCTGATATCACTCTCTGTGGTAATACGTTGGTTTTTCATCTGTTCACATCACCAAACATTATACTTTAAATCGGGAATCTTTCGGAAGAAATGTAATTTTGATGGTGACGTCAAAGATATAAAGCAGGTTTATATTCTCTGGATGCAAAATTAAAAAAAAAATAAACCCAAACTTATTTGTGAAGACAATTTCCTCAGAGTTATTTGAGAATGTCGCTGTGCAGTGTTTCTTATAAGAACTAGTCTTTGCATCTGATATAGAAGACTGGATTTTTTTGGGGGGGTTGGTGAAAATCTCCTGAATATCTGAGGAGTTTCGTGTATCGTGGCAATAGGCTTTCTGATCTAGTGCCTAACAGAACATTCTCCAGGTCATGTCTGCTGCAACCACTGGTAGATTATTTACATACAAATGCACATTTTCAGACAAATATGCAAATTATCAGAATTTAATTAATTTTGTATACGAGAAATTTGTGTGCGGTTACCCAATAAGAGCAGAAGGCTTTCATCTTGAAATGTTGAGTTTTTGTTGACGTGAATGCTTTATAGATTTGCTTCCCCCTGATACAAGCTTAGCACGATTTGTTAGCTTCATCAACTAGACAACTTGCCGTGAGGAGGTTTCTGTAGCCTTCAAACTATCTATGTGACCAGTATATGTCATTATGAATCAAATATTTCACGTTAGAGTAAGTGCTTAAAACTTTGGTTTCCACGTTGTTTGTTTTAGAGGTTTTGTAGTCATTTTTTTTATGGATGTAATTTTTGAATCGTTGATGTGTCAAGCTGACTAGCCATGTTGTAATAAACCTGTTTTACATTGTAAATGGTTCGTGATTGAGTCGCAGATTCAGTAGAAACATGGTGAGAATCCTTGTTACGTTCGTCTGCCTTATTTGCATTTGGAAAATTGGTTCTCCTTTTCATTTCAATCAGCTATGATTTAAAATCCTAAATGTGTTGATGCATTGGAATGAGAGATATGGAAGAGGTTTGTTAGTTTTGGACTAGTGTGTTCCGTTAGAATGCTGTTGTAGATTGTGTGACCAGCGATATACATCATCCGATAACAGACTCCTGGCATGTCGTTACTCCACTAACACATAGGGGTATTAGTGTGTGTACACGATACACCAGCATACAAACATACCTGATAGATTCTAGATATAAAAATATTTAATTTGAATAAATTTAAAAAAAATTGTACAAGATACACTAGCATACAAACATTTCAGATTAATTTCTAGATATCTAAATATCTAATTTGAATAAACTTTGAAAAATTGTAAATAATACACTAGCAAAAAATTTAATTAAAAAAACCCACACAATTTTGTATAAGTTTGTAAAGGTTTAAATATATAAATTTGTACAAGATACACCTGGTTGCAAGCATACCTGATTAATACAAAATATGAAATTTACATGACAGAAAAATACTAATTTGTATAACCATTCAATGTGCATGTAGATCAAGTTGTAGAAAATATAAATATTAATGTGTATAAAAGTTTGTAAATAAAGAACATTTTGCACATTGAATATTAAAGTTTGGATAGATACAAATATTTTAAAAGATTATATTCAAACATTGCTATTTTTATGTTTTTGTAAAGATAAATAGACAACAATTTGTACATGATCTAAGAAATATTAAGTTTTACAACTATAATTTTGTCTGAAAATAACATTAACCTTTGATTCAAAGAAAGGTCAGCCACATTTTGTTAAATGAATGAATAGCTACCAACTTCATAAAAATTCTTATAATTTTTATTGCAGATTAATCATAACTAGTAAAGAATTATGGCGTCCATTTCTCATCAGGTAAAAACATGGATAATATTGAAAACTAGGGACTGCATGGCAGAGATGGTAGTGTGCCCGCCTGTTGGCTGCAGGCTAAAGGTCATGGGTTTGATTCCTGCAGGCACCAGCATGTGGATGTATAATCCTTGAGTATGACACTTTATCCTCATTGCTTGCTCCACCTGCCTGGAGTATGATGTATTGTCACATTTATCCTGCAATAAGTCCATACCTGGTAATAAGCCCACCCTTATCTAATACAGTTCAGTAGGAATGCCAGCAAAGGTTATTTCTTTAACCTGTAATAACACCCTCTCCCCTGCCCCTACTTTGAATCGGAGATTATGGTCCCCCTTCTCAATTGTATGGCATTATAGATGAGCAATCGGAAATACAAAGCTATAACACTTCTGTTGCTTCGGTGGCCAACTGGTTGGGGCGTCTGACTTTCAGCTACCACTAGCCCTCCACCACTGGGTCGTGGATTTGAGACCTGGGTGGGGCAGTCGCCAGGTACTGTCCGCAGGTCTGTGGTTTTTCTCCAGGAACTCCATCTTTCCTCCACCACCAAAACCTGGCACGTCCTTAAATGACCATAGCAGTGTTAGTAGGATGTATAACAAAAACAAACCAAATTGTTGTTTCTGGATTCTCCTGATTGTGTTGAAAATACATACCATAAAAGTAGACGTTATAATGGTGTGGAAATAATCATGTTTTTCGCATTATATGAATTGGAGTGAAAATTCCACACACAAATAAGTGCGTTTAAAGTATGCAGTTTATAAATACATACAATATATTCATTTCAGAACTTCTTTATTGCTGATGTGAAAATTTCTACACTGCAATTAGTATAAAGAGACACAATGTGATAATTTCGTCACAATTACCACTTTTTCAGTACATAACTTTATATGTGTGTTGTCTCTTGAATATTGAGTGATTAAAATAATTTTCTTTATATAAGATGGGGTATTATACAAATGTGCGATAATGATATTAGAAGAAAATAAAACTATTTTCTGAATACTTTTGGAGATTTATCATTTTCCGATGAAAAAAAAGTCCTAACTAAAATCCAATTTATAATTCTGATTAGTCAATACCATGTGTGGTGTCTAGTCATGGGAGGTATTGATCTGAGGGCAGTGATGGGAGTTTTCGACGCGTTAACTCCAGACACCAAGCTTTATTAGGGACATGAAGTTGCTCCCTAAAGATATCTACAAAGCGTTCACAATCCAATGGGGTCATAAAAAACCAGCCGTGATTTGTACGAATAAATTGTTTTTGGTATAATAGCTCTTACCTACTTGAGGTCATGTGGCGACTGTCACCAGTACTAGGATGAGTGGACCTTTGTGTCTCATCTACAGGAGGATTTTAAGTCAAATCCGAGTTCATCACTCCGTATTTAGGTCAATCAAATCAAATCAAATCACTGTTGAATATTATTGCTTCTTTCCTAATTTTTGAAGATTAATTTCCATTTTGCCAAAGAAGCAATAATTAACTCATTCACCCCTAAAGATACATTTGAACTTTTCCAATTCAAAGGTTGGAATAGTTCATTGTGAAATTTCAGGGGTGAATTAGTTCAAACACAAATTTGAATTTCTTTCGTCTTTTCTAGTAAAATTTTTAAAACTTCTCACATTAGAAAGAATTTTCAAATTTTTAAATAATCTTCCATAATTAATTCCTAGTAGTAGTTTTGTCAAAGGCTTTTCCCAGTTTTTGCCTAGGGTATTTTCTAGGAAACACCCCTGAAGATGGAATAATCATGGTGAAAGGATCCTTAAAGTCCACACCTGGTGTTTTGTTTTATTCAATCAGAAGTGTTTATTTCAATGGTTTTATAATTCCATGAGTCTTATATAACTTTAGAACCAGTTAGTTCAAAATTATTTCATAACGGATTGTGAAACATGAAATATTATTTACCAAAAGCACCGAAACCTTATTTGCACTAAGCTATGGGATTGGTTATATCTGAACAGACATGGTTGCATCTGCTCGAGAGACCACCCCTATTAAGCAAGTCCCTCTCTAAGGAGACTATTATTTTCTAATCTCTGCAAAGCAGTTTATTATATATAAATAGTCTATGAAGAGTCCACCTCTATTAACCCTTTCACCCCTAGGTAACTTTAGTAGACTCTACCATACATTGATCTGGATTAGTCCATTATGGTCTACAGTGGTGAAAGGGTTAAGAGAGCAGTTTTGATCCGTCCCTTGGGTGGTCTCGTAATACAGGCACGGTATCTGTGAAATGAGAATGCTTGTCGCCAGAAGATAAGAACGTTTACAACAAATTGAAACATTCTTGGAAGACCACTTCGCTTACAGTGTCATAATTGACGACAACCGATGGGGCGAATATTGTCTGGTCAAGCTAACGACCAAGGTCATTGGTGCCAGTAAGGGCCCTAAACAAGACATATTATCCGACAATTTATTATGACTTCTGGATTTGTGTCGCGGGCGTTAATTTGCGATGAAGGATTGCGTCTAACAGAGATAAGAGCCAGTCCATATAAAGATACTAGACCTGGTGACCAGATCTATCAGACACTATTAAACAGACACAAACGCCACGTTTTCCACCAATACCCATGTGGCTTAAGTGTCGTTGTGGCGACCAGCGATTCATTTGGTCTATTATTAGTCGCTGTTACGTCAAATATCTTGCTTTTCATCTTATAATCAGAAGATGGAGGGACTTGAGCAAGGTTTAGTATGATTGTATGACAGACAAGAAACCCTCTGAACGGAAAACATAATTTGTCTCCCGTAGCCGAGCGCTTACGCTATTGCCTTCTGAACGGATGTATATAAGGCAATTGATTAGAAAAAAAGAGAAAGTGAGTGCCCAGAACGATGGATCAAAGTTGGAAATTTGTGACACGCTGTATGGAGAATGTCATTGTTGTATATTGGGAAGATGATCTGAAAAAAACTACTGAAACCAGGGGATATTGAAACATTATATGTTGTCATGGTCGCTAAGCTACTCTTGGAATTGACTTTTTTACTAGAAATACAATTGTAGAAGAATGGTTAGATTATAATAACAGATGGCTTGAAGACACTGCATGCTTTGTTGTCATGTTGGCCCTAAAGACTCGACAAATTGGTGTCTTATCGACTTTATAGACCAACTTAACAAATGGTCGTATTGACCTAATATTATTGTATAGACCCACTAACCAACAGGGTATTGTCATATTGACCTTGTGTAATTCTATAGACTGACTTCTATAGACTCGGGCCAGTAATCTTAAAGAACGACTTAGGAACACTGTTTGTTCAGGTCAGTAATGATATTGAGTGACTTACGCAGTATGTTTGAAAGAATGACTTACAGACACTGTATATTAACCCTTTCACCACTTGGTAGACCATAATGGACTCATCCAGATCAATGAATGGTAGAGTCTACTAAACTTACATAGGGGTGAAAGGGTTAAGGTCCTAGGACTTCGGGGCACCAAACTTGCAAAATTTCAATAGCTCCTCTTGCTTTTCTCCTTCACTTTTATATCATACTAAAATGATAGGATTATTTATACAGGTATAATAATGCTGTAGAAAATTTTCTGTTACAATAAAATAATCTGTTGGTATGAGATTAGGCACAAATAGAATAACAGTACATCATTATGGTGGGCATGGGAGTACACATGCACCCAATCTAAATAAAAAAGATGGTTACAGATTTTACTCTGTGCAATTAAAGAATAAATATCAGATTGGTATAAATTTCAGCAACTACGTCACAGTTACTACTTCTGATTTGTGTGACATGTAGTAAAGAAAGAAAAAAATAGGACACAGGTCAAGATAATACATGTTTATTGTCTAAATCTGGACTTGTGTGTTATTCTGTAATACATTCCATTTTATTCCTTGATATAGATTTTACCCAGCATGCCACAGTTTTCCCAGTATTAAACAGTAGATTTTATGTAAGGATTTGATACTTTTACAATATGATACAATATATACATTGTAAAGATTAATATATATATTTTACACAGCATGTCACCATAAATACGATGTTAGGATGGATATACAATTCCCCCAGAATACAACAACATATATTGCGTAAGATAGATAAGCCTCGTCACCATGGAGATAAGCTTTAGTGAAATTGTCAGCAACTGTCTGCTGCTCTTATCTTATTTAGAAAAAATACGAAAAAGATCAGCCATTTTCATCACACAGAATAAAGTTATACATTAAAATCTTATCATAATACCGCGGCCCATAAAATAGCCCGAGTGGAAAGCAACGCTCCATAAACCCCGACAATTAATACTCCATGATCAGAAATCTGCTACGCTCGACAGATTCGCATTTTCATTTTGAGTAATTTTCATTCCAGTTTTCCATGATGACTTGAATACAAAGCAGTCTGAAATGCATCAAACAATTCTATCACACGTGATTGAAAAGTAATCAACGAATTTAAGGCAGCATGTCCCCAGATAGTGTTAGAAAACTGATAGATAAATTAGAAAAAAAACAATGTGAATACCGACAGATGACGGGGATGACTCAAGCATTGCTGTAGTGATATGGTTATTCAGGTAGCATGTCCCTAAGGTTTTACGATTGAAAGATAATTTTAAAACTGACAATAGACTGTACACATAGCATGGTAAAATGGTAAATGGACCACATACATAGGTTATGTAAATAGAAATTAAAATTGAATATGACTTGTTTTCTAGGGAACAATTAGAAAGTATGCGTATATACCATAAAGCATTTAAAAATGAGATCCATGTTTTTAATTCAAGTTCAACTAAAACTAGTAATAGCATATACTTACACTATAGCTTTAATTTTCCATGTTTCGGTCATAAATATTAAATTATGCATGTCATGATTTGGGGGCTACTCATAGCTTTCTATACCATGCTGGAAATCAGTGATGTTAAAATGAGAAGTTGTTATAATTTAGCACTTTGAAATCCGTCTTGGGCCAATAACTTCTTCGCATTTTAAGAAAATTTGAACGATTAAAAATCCATCTAAGATAGTAAAAAAAGAAACATACGGGGGTTTATCATAAAATATCCATTCTCTCTGCTAAAATAATGGTAAGGGGATCATGTATGCTCACACCAGAAAAGGAAAGGGGTCGTTTATAAGGGATCAGGGGGTTATTAGGTGAAAAAGAGTATACAATTTATAGATTGACTAGCCAACCTAAGTTATTTCATAAATCTAGGCCTTCGAAAGTGTTATCTTCTCAAAAAGCTCTTATTCGTTAGAGGTAATTTTTGGTGTCTAAATGGTACACGTATGTCATTTTTAGCTCACCTGGTCCGAAGGACCATGGTGAGCTTATGCCATACCGCAGCGTCCGTCGTCCGTCGTCCGTC
>JAUMHH010193337.1:0-13948 GCA_032359455.1 Chlamys rubida
GGAAGGATGTTAACAGAACTCGGCGTACGCTAGCGCAATTTACGTACGTGTCATGACGAAAATTGGTGCAAAGGTCGGCAACCAGCACATCTCTTGATTCGATTCTATATATATTTGAATCCGAACGCGCCCCTTGTTACGTTACTAATTATGCACTGGAAACTTTTTCCAGTCTGACTATAGACTTGGTCAATCGTTTCTGCGAAGTGAAAGAGACATACCTTATGGAACTTTTATGAAAAAAAGACATGAAATACAAAGGGAAAAAATGAAACAGGGTCCGAACGGACCTCAAAAACCCTTATACTGTTGATCTAGCCAACTTATCTGAACAACAGTATACACTGGCTCAGTCGCGATACAGATAAAATAAAAAAAGGAATCTAAGGTGGGGGTTACTGTGTGTATGAAAATCTACTACGGAAAATAGGCTTACGTACATCACTGTAAAATGTTTTTGTTTGCTATTGTTTCACCGAAAGCTACAGTATCTAAGATAGAAGTTTAGTTAGTTTGAAAAATGATACCAGATAATGTGTATAAGGAATTAGACACATTGTCCGTGCCATGTGTCCACTGGCCGTATCCAACGTCATATCTCCGAGGAATTGAAAGTTCAAATATATCGCTTACAGCACGAAAGTCCGCGAATGGTTTCTAATATACTGACACCGTTGCTCCGAATTTTCACAGAAAGTCCAAGAGCAATAGATAAATAAATATCACTTGACACCGAAACAGAAAGTAGAGTGGAGATCAAATTAGAATATTCAACTGCGTGAAATGCACTGAGGAAACGGTACACGCAGTATATTTTTCCTTTATTCTATGGACGGGTATTTCAAAAAACGGGGAAAGCATGTCATCTTTTTTAAATACGAGCTTCAATATCAGGTTCTCAGCTTTCCATTGGTATACGATATGTGCGTCTGCGATGCCGATATAATTTTTTACAATGATTGAAATTTGAACATAAATCGCCTCACAGAACAAATAGTTTCCAGATCGTCTCATGTCACATGAATTGATGACGTCATGGACAATGCCGAGCGTGACGTCAAAATCCGTTAAAAGCCGATCGGCCCAGATCGGCCCTGCGGCAGTCAACGTAAAAATCAGATCGGCCCAAATCGGCCCTGTGGCAACCTAAGGGTTAATGATGTATAATTGCAATGCAATATAGGTTAACTTGTAAATATCGAATTTAAATTGAAAATAATTTCAATTTAACTTGGTGTATCATGGACATATAATTTTTCATTATATACGACGTATCAATACAAATTGATACTTCATGTAAACTTGTTGATATGGAGTTTAAGTCAAATATAATTTCAGTTAAACTCCGTCTATAATGAAAGTATAATTTTGCATTTTACATGACGTATAAATACAATGATACTTTATGTAAATTCGTAAATATGAAGTTTAAACTAAATATAATTTCAATTAAACTCCGTCTATCATGAAAGTATAATTTCGAATTATGCATCACGTATAAATACAATTAAATCCAAAGTAAATTTTAAACTTTATGTATAAACAAATATAAACACATATAATTTCAGGTAAACTCCTCATTTCATGCAGTGGATATTTCTGTATTACCCAAGGATAAAGACGAGGGGATTCCCTTGTATAACGTTATGTCAACAATGCCTTGACGTCACGTCAACAATGCAATGACTTTATCTCATCAATAGCAGATCGCGGAAGAAAACTGTGGTATTCTGAATATTATGATCAACGTTTGCATTTAAAGAAATTAGCTCTTGTATATGATGTCGGAGAAAACTAATCATTCCCCAATTTAGGAATAAGTCAGAAAAATCTTAACCCTCGGGGGAAAAGTCTCGGGCTAGGCATTTAAGAATGTTATCCCTTGGGTTGAGGTTTTTCTGTCTTACAATGTTTATACACTCTCGATGTATTTATCGTTACATCAAGATATGTCATAGGTTAGCAAGATACAAATATATGAAACGACTTCGTGTTCATAAACACAACTTTGCATAATATATAAATCTACACACAATAATATCATTCAAATTCAACAAATAACATCACAGAAACTCTGTCATATTGTACCGCATTAACGATTTTAATTATGGTTTTTAATTTTCTTACAGATCATATATAAAAAACATTTTATCGAAAAAATTCGAATTCGACTTTAGCAAGTTAACAATAAGGACATTAAAAGGAAGCTTCATCATTGCTCATTATTACAGAATAGATAAAATAATTCCTTTTTGACATCGAACAAGAAGATATTTTCCTCATTATTTTCGTTTTTTGGTGGACATTACATATTCATTGCTTTGATTAAGGGCACAATATCATTAACTACTATTTATTATATAAATATTCAAATTACTTGTTTACAGCACTCATTCTGTTAAAGTTTCAGATTCTTCAGATTCCGATGACAACTGTGTTGAGTCAACCAGGCAAGGCAAAACATCAAGTGAGTAAGAACTAGTAAAAATATTTTTACGAATCCAATTATTTCGGATTGCATACACTTTTCATAATGAATGTACGATAAGATAAACACACGTTCCCCAAGAACTGCTGGCTCTCATGTTTATCCAACTCGAGTTAGTTAATTTAGAAAGGATTCCCAACGAGTGATGGTTAGTCATCATATTTACCTAACTCTAACTAGTTAATTTACAAGTTGTTTAAAGACACGAGGTTTACCGAGTGTCTGATACAATTTGAAAAGTAACCACTGAGAGTTAGATAAACATGACTATCAACCATCACGAGTTTTCGACGGTTTTTTGCCAATATATTATATGTAGAAACAAAACACAAAATACAAAGAAGATTTCTGTTTTCGTGTGGGGGAAAATTGCAATGAATGGGTAATCATTCGGCTGTCACGTCCTCACTAACAGAATTACCACTGTTGGTTTTAATAATGTTAGCCAACTTCTAAAGAGTCGAAGCTGAGGAAACCGAAAGTGATGCGAGATAAGCAAACATCTGTATTGTGTTAGTTTAAGTTAATATTTGCGGTAATTTTGTATAATTTTGAGTCTGGTGAAGACATAGTCTATATTCAATTAGTATATAAAGAGTTTATATAGATATAAAGAGTACGATTTTAACTTCTAATTCAATATTGATTAAAATTAACGTTAGATCGGTCGTATCTAATCACTTGACAGATAGAACATTCAATTATCATCTTAACATTACTCATATCTTATTGTTTTAGGTTCTTTAGATTTTGACGATATTAGTATTGACACAAAGGGAAAAAGTAATACAACTTCATGTGAGTAAGAATAAATAGCGATTTTTGAACAAATTCAAGTATTTCTTTTCACATTCGCTTTTCAAAATGAATGTGCGTATCATCAAATAAATAGAAGCTCTCTGAATACGGCTGGATACTATGTTTATGTAACTCGAGTGACAATCGACCATCACGATTTTTATCGCCGTTTTCTCCAATAACGTTCATATTTTATCTACAAAACCAAAACCTTCTCGGGAAAATACAATCGTTTGGCTATTATAAATATCCCGATCGTAGACTGGAGGCAACGACCGACTCACAAAACATGCATGTGAAAACTAATTTCTTATCTAAAGACTTATTGCGTCAATATACATTAATCACCTTACGTAGTATCACAAACCCCCTCAAAAATGTGTTAGCGTTTAATTTCATCTCAACATGTTAAAAGAATCACAACACAAAACGTTTAAATACTTATATATTTATTTTTTAGAGATCTAACGCTTCCATCCGTATTTCTCATAATCTTTAATGATATAATGATACTTATCTTGATTTTATATTTTATGAGCCGGAAATCTACAAACACAATCGTAACCAACAACGCTTTTTAAAATATTTTTTGTTATCTTTATAATGATATTTCAACAACGTTTTAAGTATTACTGAAATGAGGATTTCAGACGAATACATGAAGCTGATAAATGATTGATCTTAAAGTAATCAGATATGGCGATTAATTGGTTACACTTGACTTTAGGATAGAGCCCGTGGTAATAATATTTAGAGTTAATACGCTATATTAGAAGAAGACGATATTTTTCAAAATGTAAGACTTTTGCCATCCAACATTTTACCAACAACGCGTATGATTAGTTTATGTCAAAATATATTATTTTGTAAGTGTTTCCATGGAAATTGAAATCATGTGTTGGCCTCATTCATTCTATTAATGTTTCAGATGTCGATGACAAAAGTGATGAGACAAACTCGCAGGGAGATTTTCCATCAATTCCTGGTAAGTGATAATTTAAGATTAATCTAAGATATAGAACAAAGATCAAGACAAGCATAATATTGACATTTTGTATATTTGGGCCCAATGACATCTAGTTTTATACAATACAGGTGAATTCATCACATGGTTTATTCGTAAAATGTCGAACCATTTTACGTAAAATAAGCATAGTTTTTGTTTACCGTCCACCGTGAAGCCGCCCCCAGTTTATGGTTTTTATTTTAATCAAAATAAACATTACTCATTATTGCATTCGAGTTAAAGGTAGAATTAGCTGTTATATTATAATAACTGATTACGTGTAATATGCTAAAAATAAAATTTTGAAAATGAACCTACATTGATTGGGGTTTTTTGTCATACTGTTTTTAGGACCTCAAACGGAAGTCTCATATTTTCCCACAGCTCCCTTGCATAAATTAAAAAAATACTGTATTTTCTTTTAACCTTAGTTGCATAGGGAACGAAATTTATTTTTTCAACATTTATGAGGCCATAGCAACATTTGGTTCCTTGACATATTCCATCAATCGCATCATTGCTAAAATAAATGTACAATGTTGTGAACCTTTTAGTTTATATCTGCGTTGGACTTTAATATTATTTCAATATCTTCAAATATAATGTTATGATTTTTATTGTTTCGTGTATTAACAGTTCAACCCGTTATTATCATTAGTTACAATTGGTTAAATAAATAATAGGATGGCAGAGAAATAATCTTCCCCAACTTTGACGGTGTGACAGAGAAATCTCCGATCCGAGTGGTTATTTATTTGATTGTCAAACCTTAGGCTCTGCCGAGGGTAGACAACCAAATAATCATCCCGAGGGTTGGACATTTCTCTGTTTCACCCTCCAGGTAGGAAATGATTATTTTTCTCCCAACCTATTATTTCAGTTACAAATCAACCGACATATAGTAATATTTGTAAACAAAGGCATATTTGGCGTATGAATGTTCGACCTTCACCTTTTTATGATATCACAATCACCAATCACTTTTGTAAGGCGTCGCAATTTAACTCGTGCTATTCTGCACGATGCTATTTCCCCGTAGGGGATACCAAGCTGATCCCTCTTCGCTAAAACAAGAGACATACCTTTAAAGCATCTTTAAAGCATCTTTATGTTTTTGATGAAGCAGCGGTTGTTATTTGGACTTTTTATTTCTTGATAACTAAAAGTTAATAGATAAAACATGATGATGCGTATATTTACGTCGGGATGTTTATCTCACTTACACTGTTTATGTTGCAGATGTCGATAACAAAAGCGATGATATGAACGCGAAAAGAAAGCATCATTCAACTTCTGGTATGTTAGAATTATATTCCTTTTAATCTATATCCGTGCTAGCGGTTAATACTGTATCAACATGTTAACATTATCAGACAATTAAATGTTATATATATCTTTGGTGTTTTTGTAAGTTTGGTGTTTCTTTCTATAATATACAATTTTAGCATGGTGATGAGGTCGATACATGGTTTTATCAACCTAGGTTAGCAATATTGACCGTTTCGGTCCGATTCGGTCCGTTTCGGTGATTTGTTGCACCGCTCAGGTTGTTTATAACTACTTTTACAGGTGGTCACATGATGCTGTTTCAGCCAATCAGAGTCAGCTCAAAATCAATTAAAATAATAATATTTATTACAAACAGATGTTTGAATCAAACATTGCAATCGTCACCAGGATATAAGGATCTCGTCTTATTAGGTATGGGTATATGTCAGTTGTGTGGTTTACTTCTCTCATCTTTTTAATATTTCAGGTTTCGATGACAAAAATGGTGAAATAACTGATCAAGAATAGCGTCCTTCATCTCCTGGTAAATGAAATTTTTTGAAAAGGTTGACTTATTAATTCAACACCATAAACACGTACCGTATGTTTATATCTGTGTTAGCATTTCACAAAATATCAGAATATTAAAATAATCAAAAACAATATGAAGTAGCTTGGCTCACATTAGTTATCTGGATTTCATATTTGACGAACTGCAAAAACCTTGATGAACACTTCTTATCAACAGGGTAAGTAACTGCAAGATATATCTAATATAATTTTTTTACCAAGTTTCAAATATAAAAGTCGAACCAGGAAAGCACCATGTTTGCTGTTGCGAGATAAGGGAATTGCAGTCTACAATATACAAATAAAGCATATTTTGATATTGTTAAAACATTTATATTTGTCAGGTTGATTAAAAACAAAATATAAATTATTATGTGTTTATTATGAAAGGAATCTTCGTTAATTTCATTATTATTTTAATTATATTATAATCGATTAATATAAACAAATATCGCCTTAGCAAATCAATGTTGGTATAAAACTTTTCTTCATATATCTAGTGATTATTCAGCTAAAGAAGGTTTAACCTTGATGATATTTTTGATTAATTCAAATATAACCTACAGTCATATTGGTTTCTATTTAAGATGGCTCTGACCTCTTATAAACTTTAACTGAAAAGACGAATGGTGGAAATTTAATTGATATCGGAAGTTGATAAAGAATTGTTCATGCATTACTGAATAATCTAAAGGCCAGAAATTTCTGATAGTTCATTTGATTGCATTAACGTTAACCACAATTTGCAAGCTACAACAAAACCTTTGAGTAATTCGATGAAATAGGATAAAGAACAGAAATAAATGGATTTTTGAACCAAGGAAAAAAGGAATGTATACGTCTTTTTAATTTATTTTTTTGTTAAGAATGTGTTTAAACAAATGGAATAATATAAAACAGATATCATTCATGTTTATTCATTGTAAATACTTTATACCGGACAATCGTTGCTGCAGTTTCACTTTCGCCTTTGTCGCCCTCCATATTAAGGGCGAAATTTTTCGGTCGGCGAATTTTAAAACACAACAAACTAGATATAGTCATTACATGTGAAAGGCGATATTCACACTGGGCGGATATAGATTTTACCAGTGTATGGCAAAACTTTGAAGATGTTAATATCATCCATTTGTTCAGAGTCCGATGACAAAAGTGACACAGATACAGAAGGAAAACGTTCATCAAGGACAGGTAAGTGAGATTCTTAAAGATACTTGAAAAACGGACTAAACTGTATTTAAACTTCATAAACGTTCTGGAAAAAGAATATCAAAAAACTTAAATAATGTGTCATTCATTTTTATTGATTTGTATGAAACGTATTGACATCATTTATTCTGTTAATGTTTCAGATAATGATAACAGCAGTGATGACGCAGCCACGCAAGGAAAATGTCCTTCTGGTAATTGAGAATATAGAAGTATATGAACAGAATAAATAATATGATCTAACATTCTGTGTGCTTTACTCTTGATTTCACCAGTAAAGGGCGAACATTTGATTAAATAAGCTGTACACATCATCCATTTTTCAGAGTCCGATGACAAAAGTGACACACCTACAAAAGGAAAACTTTTGTCAAAGATAGGTAAGTGAAAATATTAAAGATACAAACGGACTAAATTGTGTTTCATTTTCATAAACGTTCTGGAAAGGAAATAATTATTTATATAATGTGCTGTAGTATAGACAAACGGAGTGGGGGAACATATTGTGTTTGCTCCGTTTCTTTTTTCCGTTTCTTCTTCTTCTACGAACATAGCTGCGGGGGTTTGGGGGACTTCTGTAATGGTCCCCCATTACAATTAGTACTTGTTATTATTCCTCTTCTTCTTCTTCTTCCGCCGTGAAATTGTCCGACCATTTCCTCGAGAACCGCAAGGCATATCTTGATGAAACTTCACATGATTAATAACGGGCATATGTAGTTGTGCATTCAAGTCTTTATCTTCATATCGTTCCCATAGCAACCTAACGGAACGTAGGCTTCTGATTGGTCACACTTAAATATTGGTCAATTTTGTTTACATTTCATATATAGGTCTATTATGGCACTGCAAACATAACTGTTTGTGGGACTTCTGTAATGGTCGCCCATTACAATTAGTACTTGTTATTTGATGCAAGTAACTTGGCTTGCAATTAATAAACTAGATTTTATATGACGAGCCAAAAATCAACACCGGTAATTTGAAGCCTCAAAAAAAAAAGTCTAACTGCCAATCAAAACTTATCATAGTAAACAAAAAGTGTCAAAGTTGTTCTTAAAGTCTTGAAGTAAGGCGCGAACCAGGAAATAAATTGGTTTGTTGTCAGCAGACTTCACTATCACTCAGAGGGTGGGATCTTCCATGTAATGGGAAATTATATCTACTGCTCAAGTTTATATCTACTGTCTGTTTTTTTCTCCTTTTAACCATCAAATTAAAGAGTTAATTTGCTTAAATAATTATGTGAATGTTATTGATTCGAGTAAGTGAATTTTCGAAAATGTGTATAAAGTTATAAATCGTTCTCATTTATCACGTATACAATAATTCCATCATTTGCTTTTAAAAATATTTTACAATTTCACAAGTGTAACTTACATTTTCACAAGTGAAACTAACAATTTCTTGTAAGTACAGTTCTTGTGATGTTTTAAATCAGAAATTGTGATGTGTTTTCCTATCAGACATCTTCGTCGTCTTCCATAAAAGCTTTTTTATAGTATTCATTATTAAGTTTAGATAAAGATTTTGTGTTATGAAGTGGAAATCGCGTCTAAAGTTAGACAGGATTAATCTTGTTAATATTGTTCAATTTTTAAAACGTTATCAGCTCTCAAATTCGTTTCTATAAAAGTAATCTCCAAAAACTTGTCAAAGATGACTGATAAGAGGACTGTAAGACCGGGTGGATACAGTTGATATATCATAAATCGTAGCCATAGATTAACCTGATATACTCAATACCTTGTGATAATTCAGTATTTTGCATTAATGTTAAATAACAACTATTGGTATTTCGATTAAGGATACTTGTCCCAATACACTGTGGCGTTTTGTTGATACAGTAACCTCCCCTTAATATACTTTTGAATATAACTGTATCAACGTTGGGGCAGTGCAGTTACGTGCACCAGGTATGTCAATAGTATAACAATCTGAAGTTGAACCCCATTTTAGTCCCGCTGAATGTTAACATTCAGAAAATTGCAGTTGATAATATTTTTCTTTTCATTTCATCTTTAATATATTTTATAAAAGTCTCCCAAAGTATGTTTTTCTTTTCAGAAATGATTTCCCAAAGCTATGATCGTGCCGGAAAACAGCTTTCACTATATAGTTACATTGTTGGCAGTGGTACGGGAATCCTTAAAAAACAAAGCAATTTTAAATAAATCTTTTCAACTGGAAAGAAGGAATTCATTCTTCATATATGTTTAATTCTGATTAATAAACGAATTCTCTTAATTATCTTACTTTGAGAGAATGCATATTAACTTCGTAAGTTGACCTCACTCATTCTATTATTATTCCAGACCCCGATGACAAGAATGGTGACATAAAAACACAAGGAAATCTTCCGTCAACGCCAGGTAAACGAGAATTATAAAAATGAGTGATCAAGCAGATTATTTACGTCATGCAACTCTTCACAACAAAAATGAGAAATTATAGACAACATTTGTTTAATATGTGGTCGCTTTATATATATCTGTGTTAGCCGTTTAAATCAATTTCAATATGTACACTTGTCAGACAATATTAAATTATTATATATCATTACTGTAATCCGGGAAATGTTCGTCCAGTCAAATTTTCACCCTTTGACGGTAAAAATCTATTTTCGCCAAATATTGAATTCGCCCTTCACATTTAATTATGTTGTTAACGAATATTTGCTGAATGATAAATTCACCCTTAAAACGGAGGAAGAAAAAGTCGAAAAATAAAAAAATTGCAGCGAAAATTCCCCGGTAAACATTATATTATCGATGCAAGTAAATCCACTCACATTATCGGTCTAGTTGTCATTCAAATGTATTTGATGAGTCGAGCTGCAAATGCACACACTTAGGTTCAAGCCACATAGTCTTTATAAACACTTTTATCATCTGTAGAAAAAAATACTGCACAATTTATTTAATCAAAGAAATACAAGTTACCAAATTCTTAACATTATTGATTTTAGAGGCGTTCTTGAAAACACAACAATAACAGTCGGTGGGAGGGATCGTTTACAGCACCTACAATTATTCACTGCTGTTGTGTTTATATCTACTGCCTTGTGTCGATTTATAGTAGCCAAACGATTAAATAATTATGATTCCATTAGTTTATTTGTAGTGTTGGTTTTTTTTTTATTAAGGTTCATATATATAGGATCTTACATGAGTTTCCATTTCATATGAGATTTGTGAAACGAGTATAAGAATTTCTTCAATTTAGCGAGCCTTTGGCGAGAATCACAGTTTATCTAGCAGTCGATCAAGTCACACATGAACTGATTTTAGAATTTAATAAAAACCACGCGAAGTTCCGAAATACAATTTCAAAGATACAATGAAGGCATCTATACGATATCTAAGAACAAAAAATATCATAAATAGGCTCGTTTGCTAATAAATGTATTTGATCAAAATGATGGTTCATTCGATTGAGAAGGAAGATGCATAACTGACTAGCTCACCTTATATAGTTTTTATTCCGGTTTCTCTTGTTTTGTTTCGTTAATCGTTTTTAACTACGATGTAATTTCAAATTTAATTTTGTTTCAGTGGTGGATTTTGAACCTACAATTGACAACGTCACACCTAATACAGGTAAACATTTAAATGGTAGGTTTAACAATTTATACAAGTGAATCTTAATGTAACTGAATGTTGTATACTCAAATGAAATGCTGTTAAGCTAGAGTACTATGCAGTTCGTCTGTATTTATACTAGACATAATAATAATTACAATATATACCACAGTGCAAATACAGAATGAATGACTCTTAACTCAACGTCGTTACAAAACAACAAGAACAACAACAGAAATTTAACACAAAAGGAAACGCACCATAAACCCATACAAGAAAGCCTCCCGTGAACGCAGGCGTGTCAAATTGGATGAAATTACAAGGTTTACCGAGTGATTTTAACAATATGAATATGAACAAACTCGAGTAACATAAATATGACAATGAACCGCCACGAGTTTGGCGACCTTTTTTCCAGCAACGTTCAGATATTATTATACAGTTAAAGTATGGGTTTGAGGGATACAGCAAGTTTCTGGTGTCCCAAGACCAGGTCTATTTCCCGAGGCTATATTGCTATATCCCTCAACCCCATACTTTAACCGTTTAATTATACCGATACACACTGGAGAGATAGTTTTAACTCCCAAATATTTGTAAACCATAAGCTGTATAGCTTCACGTCCCAACTACCCTTTTGACAGGAATGGAACCAAATCCTTCCGAGTTCGGTAGCAAGCTCCGCCTACCTCGCGCGTCGCTTCCGAGTTCGGTAACAAGCTCCGCCCATGTGTCGCCTGATTGGCTCGGCGGAAAAACCCGAGTGTAGGTGTGTTTTAGTTCCCAGACTAACACACAGGACTAAAACACAGTCAGGCAAAAGTGGGGATATATTCGATTACTTTTATATAGAGTAAATAAAGTAGAGATATAATAAAAATCATTTAAAAATGATTAATTAGGTTAGTAACAGTGTGTACGGCTGTATCAAATGTTTAGATTGCAATAATTTTTGGATACGCACTTACTCCATTTTTAGTACATGTAGCCAAATGTCGTCATTGAGTCTCAAATACAAGAAAGAATTGGACCACCGACACACGTTCGATTTGATACACTCAAATGACGACACTGATGCTAAAACACACATTCTAGCTAGTACACTTCTATGGCCATACTAAATGGCAGATACACTTTCGTGTTAGTCCGCCCCAATACCCGCATTAAATCTCAGAAACTTTTGAGTTTAGATACTACGATTTTAACACTTGATCTCAGTTTCAAAAAATCAATTTCGTTTGGAACTCAATACACTGTTTTGTGTTTTATAAATATATGGGTATTTAGATAATGTCAACGGACGACAACAGTCAACAGTCATTCTGCAAATGAAGTAAAAGAAATATATATTTGTTGTTGATACAGAAATCGTCTAGACGTTGTTGCCCATTGGTTAAACCATCTGTACGATTCCCACGGGAAGAGGATCCCGGTCATATTCCGACCCTTCCATCAAATGAACGGTGATTGGTTTTGGTGGGGAACTAACAGCCGAACCAAAAATACCGCGCACGAATACATACTGCTGTATCGGCACGTTGTGGAATACCTCCGCGATCACAAAGGAGTCCACAATGTTTTGTATGCCTACTCCCCTGGGAAACTTCACCACAACACAGATTACATGACGTACTACCCCGGAGATGATTACGTTGACGTCCTTGGAATGGATTTTTACTACTCAAGTCACACAACCGACACTGACATTCTGACACAGTACATGAAACTCGTAACCGACTATGCTTACTCCAAAGGGAAAATTGCTGCGATTACTGAAATAGGTCTCAGCGACAATGGTATTGATACCCAACACACGTTCTGGACTGATAAAGTATTGAATGTAATGAAGGCCGGTAACTTCCACCATAAGCTTGCCTACCTGTTAACCTGGCAGAACACCTGCTCTGGCACACAGTGTTCCCTGTTTGTACCCTACAAAGGGCACGCGGCCGAAGCCGACTTGCTGAACTTTTACCATAACGGCGTGACGGTGTTCTCCCGTGATGTCCCCCAGTTCTATCCACACATTGCGGTTGTGGGGTAGCCAGTAAGGTTCGTTTCACGGAAACAATAAAGATCATGTTGTCTCAGTACACTGAAATACTTTGTTATTTTGATTTAAACATATTTTATTTGCAAAAAAACCAAAAGGGATTAGACACAAGTTATAAAACATAAAGTTCGCCATCTCCCTTAAAGCAATAATGATGAAATATATGGCTAGTGCAAGGTTATGCATTGTTGAGTTCTCAGGACAATATACAAGAAGATACGTTTAGAACACTATAGCACCACAGAGACAGACGTGTTGTGTCTGATCAAAATTACACAAGAAATTATATATCTTTCACATTTTTGTTTTGATGTGAAGTTTTGCCAATGGTTTGGGTCCCTGTGGTCAGCCATTTAAGTATTTGTCCTTAAACAGGATGAGATTAATTTGCCATTCAATTATAGAAGTTTTATGGATTCAACACATCGAAACGTGTACCAGACTTATTGTTTATAATCACGCTTCGCCCATTTTGTAGCATATTTCTCGACAGCGTCCACAAGCAATCAGAAAAGACGTTTGGAGTAGGGGGATGGCGATTTTCGGAGTCAAACATTGAAATTATCTTACACACTGCTATGGTCTTTTTTAAACTTAATTTATTTTACAAAAATTATGAAACAAGTTTTTGCAGCTTACACTAACACTCTTGTTGGCCCGGGGATCTAGATATCGGAGGAAACCGGAGTACAAAGAGAAAACGCACGTGTTCGACGTTTTGGCCAATGACATAATCTACAGGACAATACAAGATACAAGATACAAGAAACTTTATTTAACGTCACATACAGGTAAACAAGAAACTTTATTTAACGTCGCATACAGGTAAACAAGAAACTTTATTTAACGTCACATACAGGTAAACAAGAAACTTTATTTAACGTCGCATACAGGTAAACAAGAAACTTTATTTAACGTCACATACAGGTAAACAAGAAACTTTATTTAACGTCGCATACAGGTAAACAAGAAAC
>JAUMHH010193348.1:0-13948 GCA_032359455.1 Chlamys rubida
ACGATAAGGTCCCAAATTTAGTCGCCTCTTACGATCATGCAATTGGGGGCAGCAGGTACAATTCTTACGCCCTACCTTTTTACACAGGAATAGTGCTAGTTTAAGCTTTATAACATTTTAATATACGATATCACATGATGTTATTGTGGCACCAGGAAGTAAGATAGGGGTATACGAGAAAGAGAAAAACAAGATATTAAAGTAAATTATGTCAGTTAAATACGACATGTCATGGAGTGAACTTCAGACCTATATTTCTTCCTATATACAGTCACAGACCTAGCACATTCTCTATTGCAGGTAAACTCTTGATATAGGGTTTGAATAATGAAGGACCTATATGAACTAGTTTAATTTTGATAACAGTTTAATATACGATATCAAAAGATGTTATTTTGACACCAGGAAGTTAGATAGGGGTATACGAGAAAGAGAAAAACAAGATATTAAAGTCAATTATGTCAGTTAAATACAACATGCCATGGAGTGTACTTCAGACCTATTCTTCTTTCTACATACAGACACAGACCTAGTCCATTCTATTTTGCAGGTAAACTCTTGATATAGGTTTTGAATAATGAAGGACCTATATGAACTAGTTTAATTTGTATAACAGTTTAATATACGATATCAAAAGATGTTATAATGACACAAGGAAATAAGATAGGGGTAAAAGGGAAAGCGAAAACCAAGACATTAACGTCAATAATGTCAGTTAAGTACGACATGTCATTGAGTGTACTTCAGGGTTATTCTTCGTTCTATGGACAGTCAAAGACTAAGTCCATTCTCTTTTGAAGGTCATTTCTTGATAAAGGTTTTGTATAACGCAGCTATATCTACTGAAGAGTTATTTCATTATTAAAACTTGATCTAATGACACTTGACGTTTTTCAGTTATTATTTTAATAATTGATGAACATGTCAACACACTGTTTGTCGCTACCAAAACAGCTAATGGTGAGATACAGCTGCATACGATCAGATCCCCCTGACATCTACAGGATGTAGTTAATATGCTAATCCAGAATAGTAAGTGTCAGTCTGAAATCTTTTTCTCGAGATTCGTGAATAATATTGACCAAAATATTGTTTTGAAGTGCAAATTCGATTGACGTTTTTGTAATTCAACACTAATGAAATGTAAATGATAATAAAACAATGTCAAAGGTGTGTGACTCAGAAAAAGATAAGCGTATGTGCATATTATGTTCATAGCAACGAATTATCATTTTTATTCATAAAGCATTGCTGTCTGTCATATAGATTTCGATTCATAGCTGCGTAGAACTACGTCCTGCAACACTTTCCTGGTCTCACAAAATGAAATAATTGTCGCCGATACTAGAACATTGTGAATACCATTGCTCGTATCTCTATGTCTTCAATTATACTGTCATATGTATTTTCGTGTGGTCATCGCTACCGTCTGCTAACAATTGAGTTAGCGAACATGCGTAACCTTATACTTTATATTGTGAATTGATATATCACTACTGTATCAACCATGATGCTACAGAATTATTGGTATGCTATTGATGGTTGTGTAAAAGCTGTATACCGCATCTCATCATACAGTGACTGACAGGTCACGTCAACTCGGGCTATAAATAGTAACACTGGCGGGAACCCATTGATCATTAGTGGGTGAGGCGTCGCATGCTTACTGTGTTTGTACTCGTTCACACCTGATATGCCATTACATGTCCTTGGTACGAATATGTAGCTTTTAGTATCGAATGAACAGTATATGTTATACATGTCAATACGTGTCTTTAGTACCAATTTGTACCTGATTGTAATCAATTAACATGAATATGTTATATGTCATCTCATGTCCTTTGTAAGTACATATACCAGTGAGAGTAGCTAATCATAATGTTTTCAAATTATTGTACCTGTTATATGTTTGAAAATGATTTAATTGGAAATTTACCAGTAATTCTCTAAATTCATAGATTAATAAATTAAGAGATTTTACGCACCTTCCCCTCTGTTTCAACAGTATATTAAACACTTTGTATTTCCTTTTTTTCTGCCCCTAGCATCACCGAAGAGTCATAGAAAAATGAAACAGCTGTATGATACAGTGTTAATTATTTTTGGCATACTGTATCAATTACCAAATTGTTTAGGTGCACTCACCTGTGTGTGTTGCGTTCATCTTACAAATGACCTTCGTACCTTGTGGAGCTAATTCAAACAAATCATCATGTATCTGTTATAGGTTATTGCAAACACTAAGTGGACATGCAAATGTGTAGCTTACTGATATGAATAAAAACATTATCTTGTGAAAATATCAAACAGTGAGCCATCTAAAGATGTGTACGAAGAAAAATGACACTGTTTAAAAATCTTAGGTGTGCATGTATAAATACAAGTAAACTATTTTTTTTGATTTTTTTCTCTATTTTATTGATCAGAAGATTTATTAGAGACGGTATTTACTACTAATATTATTCTTTTCCTGTCTTATTATGTTTCTTTATCTCTCTTGGCAACAATCCCTCCTACGGTTAACCAATTATCAACGGTGTTAAAGTGAATTTCTGTATAATGTCAATATGACATAATTTATATATAATCAAACAAGATGCACAATTGTTTGCAAGTTCTCGTGCAGTTTATATCTGTTTATATAATCTATTCCCATGATGACACATAAATAATTACACCAAAGACAAACTGCATGCAGAGAACAACTCGGCTAACATCCATTTGGTGTACTGTATATACCTGACAACTTATTCACAATAACATACGGGGTTTATTGATAAGAGAAACGACTGGTATAATATTCACGGTATAACATATACAATGTATACTGATTTTTTTCAATTCGTTCCCTATATGCATGTTGGTCCATGATAAGCGAAGCAAATCAGGCATCCATTCATTGTTCTTGAGGAAAATATATTTTAAAAGTTCTTGTTTACGATACAATTTAGATTTGTTAATTTTGAAAACTCGAAGTTGTATGATAATAGGGTGAGCAACGATACATAAAATATGTGGTGTCAGAAATCAGATATGACATTTGCTTTAATAAATATGTTTCTATATTTGAATACGTTGTTTATATGGCCCACCAATATGCGTCATTTCATTTTCTCTAAGTAATAAATATTGATGTAAAAGACACGCTATATAATTTAGAAAATTGCAATAAAATAAATGAATCAATAATTAAGCTATAAATGCCAATCCTTTGTATCCCCAACCTTTTATATAACTCTTAATTACGTCACAGCAATTGTAACCATAGACAAACATAGACAACCGAAAAGGTGGGTTTTGATTTCATTATTAAAATAGCTCTTTAAGTTTGATTTTTATTGCGTGTTTAATGAAACAATACATCATTCTTGTGACTCGAAACTTAACTGGTACACATTCTAGCAAATGCATCATAATCATATCTTGTGAAATGTACGTGTCCTGTATAAGTCCTGTGTGGGAGTCAATCAGGGCTTACATTTTCAATCAGGGCTTACATTTATTGATATAGTTTTTAATATACTTTCTATCATATAAGAGTACACAGGAGATACTCAAATGGTTTCCGGTTGAATAAATTATTTTAATTTAACAAGTGTGACTGATTTCTTTTAACAGCTTCAGAAGTTCAATTACTATTACCTATACTGGTAAAATGTACTAAAAACTGAACATTTAATAAGAACTCATTAATAACGAAATTATTTACGGGAGTTACTCCTATGTGTTTTACTTGTTATGTCTCCTTATTTTCACGACTGATATTATTATACTCCTAAAATGCTACAGCACAAGAAGTGTAATTTCCAACCAAGGTCATATTGTACACATCAACTCCGGCAGGTCGAAGCGAGCAACAAGACATGCTAGTAACTTACTCAAAAACTTGATTACATCAGGTCGTCAGCGGGGTCATTACGGTGAAAAGGTCGGTGCAGTTATAAATAAGCTCAGTGACAGCATCAATATCTGTGGAGAAATACTTTTTACTCATCTTACTTAGATAGAATGGAGAGCTTCATTTATTATTGTGATATGAATTTATACTTTATAAATGTATTTAACATCAATTATGGTCATCGAACGTTACAATACCTGTGTGTGAAACACGGTGGTGAGTTCATGTGTCTGACGGTCATGATGCCTGGGGCTACAGATACGAATGTCTCATTGTATAGCATCAAATGCAAAAATATGCATTATAAATATAGTGCTATATGTTAAACATGTGGTTAAAGAGAGGCTATATTTACATTAACTATTAGATCATTAATGAATCATGTGATTTATGTATTTACAGTTTTCCGCATATTGTTGATTGGTCTTTCGGTGATATTTTAATCTCTACTAAAATTCCATTGTTTTGCTTTGAGTTTGGGCGTTAGGCTAAACGTTTGTTCACATACGGAGAATCATGTCCTGAATAAAAACAATCAATCTGTCTTATTAAAAATATGTGATTGCGTAAATTCGAACTATTTTTTGAAGAACTCATCCATCTTGAATTGTGCTGTGCATATCATGCATATTATGTACAGCCACCTCCGTAGTAAAAATTGTGTACAATGGTATACAATAAATTATAATTTGTCAATGACAAACTGTCCTTTATTATCATATTTGTCAGCAATATTAATATTTACACCTTAACTATGTTTTGTCCTGTGATAATTCACATAATTTACCTACGTCATAATGAACTGATTTTCGTCGCTAAATTTCCATGATAAAAGATTTGTTGATGACAATCAAACTTACCTTGATATGACAATATGCACCATGACAGGTTTCTCATGTGGTGCAAATATCTAGTTCACCTTCAGAGTTCATGGGTTTGCGTTTGTGTTTTGAAAGGGTTCATACAGTTTTCCTTTTGTTTTGCTGTGTCCTAGCTTCTTGCCGCTGTTTTTGTTTCTTTATCAAAATTCAGTACAGATTTGTTTCCTTTTTACTGACAATACGGGCATTTATTTTTGTTTTTACGTTGTAGGACATCCCTGTAGCTATCAATCCTCCAGGTTGCGTAGTCTTTTTGACATTTTATAGTACCGTTATTTTCTCCCCTTAAATATTTCTTTCAACTTTTACATATTTTTCATTTGGTGTGGTAATACCCTTTAATATCCCCTATGCTAGGAGCATCATTTATTAGAGCATAACTGTCATTGCTATTTGCAGTGTATTCATACAAGTGCTACTGTATGAATTGTGTGACTTTGGAGGTGACAGATCAAATTCAGCTTTCTCAATGTTCTGCCTACTAGTCTTTCTGGAGGATCACTTAAAAGGGTTAAAACAAAAATGAAACAGCTTGGTTTTTATCAATTCCACCAAGTCTGCTGGTATTATATCATCACGTATTTATGTCTTAAAATCTTCTGTTTTGTCTATGAAGTTGTCATGTGTCGTTTTTTGATTGTGTATTGTTATCAAGCCTCATGGCATGTACGATTGAAATAAATAAATAAATGAATCAGTGATCAAAGTCGATGCTGACTGGGATATACTAAGTTATTACTTTTATGGAGATTTCTATATTAGTGGCATATATTATTTTTAAGTACACTTAATGACGTAATTATAGAATTTCTATGTTTTAATAGCTAGCCATTATGATGATGGTTCTCTGACTAATTAACTGTCTCAAATATATCTTTAAGTACTGGATGAATTCTTTTGGAATACAATGGGAATATGTCGAGCAAGTTTGCCACATTCAGCAAGTGAAGTGACCTAAGTTCCTTAGTGGTTTGAAGACACTGCGACCCTCGAAATGATACTTAATCTTAACATCAATAAACATATTTATAGCAGTTGTGTTCTAATTTTAACGGTACCCTTATGTTACCTGCGTTTTTTTTTATGAAGAGGTATTCTTATTTTCTTAAGAGCATTTCGCGCTTTCTCTGAATTGCAACTCAATTTCCAGATCTAACTATATGAACACATGCTTCGAAGGAAATTTTACTCAATTAAATTGTCGATGCGCTATTCCATGATCGAGCTAATTGACAGGTGATCTCCATTGAGCGTCAGAATATGTGTGCACGAATACAAGTGTTTACCCATTACTTCATAGACCGGCGAAAAAGTGTCGAACAAACAAAAATGTAAATTCACAAGAATTTGAATAGATCTTCTCAAAACGTTCAGAATGTTATGTGTTGCGGTTGTAAAACGGTGACTTAGGCTAGCATTTTCGGAGTCGGCAGATGGGTTTTCAATAAGGAGGGGAGGGCGTGGGTGTGTTGGCACGGTAAAGCGTCCAAAAAAAGCCTTTACATCGGCAAATTAAAGCTGTATAAGTATATAATACCATTATATCAAACGCCATGAATTAAAGCAGGTTACACCCGGTCCACATTGTTGTGTACGTTGTGGATTTATTGACTTTTCAATGAGTTTTTCTCTGGCATCGGCACATTGCAACTTACGTATTCTAGATGTTTTGTTAACTTTACAAAATAACATCAAATCGTATTCAGAGACAACTTTAATCAACCTCCTCCATGTACAATAGGGAGTTTAAATAATTGAGAAGATTTACAATATAACTGAAACGAGTGTTCATGCTACATTAGCATCACTTCCTTTTTATTTAAATATCTATAGATACGGACAATATCCACTGCACTCGTTCCCTGCAACTAGTCTCCTTGGATTATACAACAAGGTCGTTGATATACAGTAAAGCCAGCTCGATCTCTCCAAATGCAATTCAAATCAAAATTTCAAGTGGATGCAATAAATCTATCAAGCGAATAGAACCTTGCTTTGACTGCTTCACATTGTAAAATATGTTGATTATATGACTAGTAAATAACATTTACATAGCGGACTGTCAAGTTGTAAAAACTAATATCTTAACATGACATTGGCAGTAACGTACAGTATATATTGAAGCATTGATATTCCATTTTGGAGAATCAAGCTGAAGGTTCGTTGTCCAACTGCAGACAAAGCACTAGGTAATTCCGTAATTGTTTTTTGTAGATACAGTAACCTCCCCATAATTCTGTTTTGGACATAGTTGCAACACAAATGGGTCAGGGCTTTTCCGTTGACTAGGTAGCCCAGTTGGTTAGAACGGCAGTATAACAATGTGAGGTTCAGAGTTCGAAACAGTTCATAAAAGTCCTGCAAGGTTGTTTTATCAACGCTATAATCATACCGAGGCAAAAATGGTTCCGATACAACTCATGGCAGTGATAAGGGGATCCTTAAATCAACTTTAAAGGCATAGGTTTTCAAAGAGTTTCTTAAATCTGTTGTTAATTTGTGAATACCTCGGTTTCTGTGACGTTGCATATTGAGAGTCAGTCTTGCGCCAGACTGCTGTAGTCGTTCAACGAACAGCAGAGTTTAAAGACACTTTACTGCATTATTCCTAATTTTTTTTCGATCAACCCGCTGACTAAATAAGACTCGGTATTTCCTAAAATAGATATATTAAAGATGAATATAAGAGTACGGACCTGTTTAAGCCAAACTGAACCGTCATATGTTCAAATTAACCTTAAATGAGGTCATTGTTGCGAGCGACGTGATGTGTACCGTTAGTACTTTTTGTTCTACTTTTTGTCTACTTTTTGTTCTACTTTTTGCTCTACGTTTGTAACTGCTTTGTCATGGGTCTAGGGCCTTTCCTTTCATCCCACGTTTTCATCGTAAATATTCTTTTTTGTATAGTCAGAAGTGATAAACTCTTTGGAGTAGAAAACAAACAATCGTGATTATTCAATCCGTCGTTTTTCTTTATCTTGTTTACAAATCCTTACGTATAGGGGGCGTGTCGTCTTTAGGTCAAAGGTTGGTCTTTTTTGTTAACACTGCACTTTTGTACGATATATAAACTATATAAACGTTCGCTTTACGTTTGATATATGATCCGATGTACCGACGAAGGCGGCGATATATTAAAAACAAGTCAGGGATGTTTGACATTAAATAAATATTGGAAAAAGAAAACAGATATATATATATCTCCTTTAATCTTTTTTAACATTATTTATTGTGAAATTTCAAAACATTTGTTGTCAAATATTTACAAAGGTCGTATCATGTTACTGTAAAGTTGTGCATTTTTTGTGAGAGTTTAAATTCACAAAAAGAAAACAGCAACAAGAATTTATCATTTCTTTTGATATCTTTGAATACATAATCGCAATTTATTTCAATTACTGAGTTTGAAATTTTTCAAATGATAGAAACAAACTAAATATCGAAAGGGAACAATACAAATAATACTTGCCTCCGAAGAAACACTGCAAATAACTTCAATTTTGTGTTTTATAATCATAATGATGCCTCGTGTCTTGAAAGGAATAACAACGGATGTATATATTTTGTTAATTGTGTCTTTTCAATATTATTAAGATAATGTCACATGGCGTGCTACAATGCCGTCACTGTTTAATCTCAAGAAACACAAAAGATCCAAAAAACCGGTTACATTTTCTTATTGTTTCACGTGATGTATTCTTCAAATATAATCTAATTGGTGTGTAATAAGTTTTTATAAAATTATTGTAAACCATCGATAAACTATCATTATTGTACTTCATTTTAATCGCTGGAATATATTGAATTGATTTGGTAAACATTTGGTTATCAAAACTCTCTCAACGTATTCATAGAACAACGAACTATACATAAGTTACAAGTTATAGACTTTGGTATATCTCTATTACCTTGTTCATGTTTGAAGAAAATAAACACATTTCTCTGACATATCTTCTTACTGACGTTCTACTGGCAGTTACTTAAGGTTCAAGATACAGCAATACAGCTAAATAGCTAATACCAGATGTAGGACGTCACGAATCAATGCTTTTCGACGTCATTTTCCATTGTGACGTCATGCTCCATGGCAAATGTTTCCTCCATCGGAAACACATATGATGTATTTTCCAAGGAAAATGTGGTTTTTGCAGATAAAATACGAACGTTATGGGAGAAACAGGTCCCCAAACTTGTGATGATTAGTTATCACGTTTATCTAACCTCTTTAGTTAATTTTCAAATTGTAAAAGACAATCGATAAACATAGTTTTGTTATAAAATAACAAACTTACGGCGCACGATATTCCTTCGTTTACGACTTCGGAACAGCTTTACGGCATGTACCGTAAAGTGTCATCCGGGTCTTTGTCAATAGTGGTCTTTATGTTAGTGATAAATAATAAGGCATATTGTAGGTGTATTATGTTATATTGTATGATTGTATACAGTGTCTTTATAATTGAAGAATTTGAAGATAAACTAACTCGAGTTAGATAAACATGATAACCAACCACCACTCCTCGTTGGGGGACCTCTATCTATCGGTAGAATTGGTACATGCAGAGCTGTGTTGGATGTAACACCTTTGTCATCTCTTGAATCCTCTCTGCGGAGTGCGACCGAATTGTGTCTCTACGTGAACATCCGCAACATCCGGGTACCATGTCCCTATATCTAACCCGTTTTTCATGACCCGGATATTGTCACTATCAGCATGATACAGTACATTTTAGTCTAGAATTGTTTTATTATTTAGCTACCGATCGTTTTGCTTTACTGTAGAGTTTCGTATCATCGTACAAGGTATCTATTATATCATATAAAATCTTTCGTTTTCTCTTCTTTTTTTGTTGTTGTTGTAAATATTAAAAATAACGTCATTATCATTGAATTATTACTGCATATTAATAAAGAACAAAACGTTAAAATGAATAATTATTTGCATGACTATGACTGTTTCATACTTAACAAACTGATGGATGAGGTGCTCGTATATCTACTGAGAGTAGACCGACAATCGTCTATTGTGTAATCTTTTCTGTTTGCGAAATGATATGTTGTGTGGGATTGCTTTGATAAGCTTGTTATTTGTTATGAAGATTGAAGGGTGGTGATACCAATGATAAATGTGAAAAGGTTTTTTTCTCAAGTTGTAGGGGATTAGTGTTATCTAATGTTGTCCCAGCGTTAACATTATACGTGTAAGTTGGTCTTTCTAACCTACTTTAAACTGTCATCAATTGTTTCACCAAGCCTGGGATACCAGTCACAAATCTGATGTTCATGTTTCGTTGTGCGGACTTTGTTTGGAGATACGTGGCGTAACATGATAAGGCAGAGTTTTCCCCATGCAATGTCCATATACATGTATCGTGTAAAAGTTTGCATAAAACCTATTATCTTAACTCTTGTATATGTAATGTATAGGTTTACATAAAAATATTGTCTTAAGCTTGTATATGAATTGTATAAGTTTACATGGAAATATTGTCTTAAGCTTGTATATAAAGTGTATAAGTTTGCATAAAAAAATATCTTAACGCTTGTATATGAAGTGTATAAGTTTACAAAAAAAAAATCTTAACGCTTGTATATGTAGTGAATAAGTTTACATAAGAAATGTCTTAATGCTTGTATGTGAAGTGTACAAGTTTAGTTACAAATTGTCTTAACGTTTGTATGTGAAGTGTATAAGTTTACATAAAAATTGTATTAACGCTTGTATATATAGTGTATAAGTTTACATAAAACGTTGTCTTAGTGTTTAAGTATACATAAACAAAATTGCATTAACGATCGCTGTCCCATTGCAGGCGAAACACTAGAGAACCATATTGTAGTTTGCGATTCTCCATATTGAAATGATATATAATAAATTATGTGCTGTTATAAGATCCAAGGTGTGATAAATAAAGGTTCCCTAACGAGCACTGTTTTGTTCTCATATTTGTCTTACTCGAGTTTGTTAATTTTCAAATTGTATGAAGACACTAGTTTTACCGAGTGTCTTTAAACATTTGAAAGTTAACTAACGAGAGTTAGATCAACATGATAATCAACCATCACGACTTTGGCGATCCTTTCCTCTCACAACGTCCAGATATTATATCTGAATAACCATGTGTTTCTCTTAGGAATAAATTGTTCCTGAGTCCGATTGGGGAAACAACTGTCATGATCTATGATGTAACCACAGAAGAAGACGTCCCAAAGCATTGCTACTTAACGTCGTAATTTGAAAATTGACCAAAGAAATCACGTCATGGTTGTTTCCCACTAGTGGGTAACCACAAATGTTCATCAATGGTTGTGGGAGAAACTATATTGTTGTTTGGAATTATGACTATTTGTATTGTGCCGAACCTCAGGGCCATATCCCTTGATATTGTATAACTGAGATGATCGTATGGTGATCGGGTGCCCAGAGTTCGACTGTAGGTGTTGCCCAACTCACACATTGTTGCTAGTGAAAGTGAAACAGGTTTCCAGTTTATAGCTACCTGCTCGACAGTAGTACGTGAATCATTAACAATTGAGTGTATTGGTAGGGAGCGATACTATATATATACACACATAGATGGTTTTCTCTCTGAACACTTATAGTGTGTAAGTTTACATCTCAAAATTTGTATGTATAGTCAATGTTTTTATGATGTTATAACCATACCTTTTATAGATTTACATGAAAAATACTAAACTAGCTTTTAGGTTATCTTTTTGGCAATGACAATAAATCTTGTATAGCACTAAAATATATCCAGTGTGATCTTGCTTTTGCAAAAGGCAAGACAACGTAGGTTCATCTGATGTGACTAATGCAAAGCACATATTGCAACTATTTATTGACACTTAACTCGCTTGGTTTCATCGACATTCGTCGTTTTACAATTCAGTTATCAAAATAGCCTCATGTTATGATTAAGCATACTATTGTTGGTTCAGTCGAAAGGGAAAAAGACTAAGTGGGCTCATGTAGAGAAAGGTAAAGGAAATCAAATGAAAATAAAGTGATTTCAGGCATAACATATCTACATTGCTTAGAATATAAATAGGTAAATTATCGATCGTCAGGGTGATCACAGTGAGATTTAATCGCGCCTGTATACCGTAGGAATGCACACCGCTGATACACACAGTATTCAGTGTGACACTACTCGCCGCCCCGGACAGGTGTGTTAGGGAACATCATCACCCAGTAATCAGTCAGCCAGATTGGACCTGACCGAGGACGTGGTACGACTGAATGTGAGTTTCCTCTCTTTAATTTAAGGTTTTATACAGAATGGGATATATTTTGATGTTAAAGGAATTATTTATGAAAGTTTTATACAGATTGGGATATTTTTTAGATGTTTAAGGATATCCAGTTGTTAACAGAATTAATAATGAAAGTTTTGTGCAGATTGATATTATATTCAGATGGTTTACATTGTGTGAATACACTATTAATTGCAATCGTAACATTGATGAAGTTGACCTAATTAGGATTATTTGTACGGAGGATTGTATCTATCGTTAAAGTGTCAAAACACACATGTTTTGTGCTAAATATTGGATTGTCCTATTAAAGGTAAGTTAAATATAGCATTATGAGTTTTCAGATAATCTGAACAATATCTTATATAAATGAGTTTACAATCCTTGATGTTATTACATTAATAAGAATATTTTAGACACATTCTTTTGATAAAGTTGAATGTTAAGGGCGTTTCTTTCTAGCACCTCCTACACATTTTTTCACCCCACACCTTTAAGAGGCCAGGATTCCTCCTCAGATCCGATAATTTTACAAATTAGTATTCCTACGCATTCAACACAGTACTGATAAGATTTGACATGTCTTAGACTGGCTGTCGGTTGCTTCATCTAAAGAGAGCGAGGTATGTGTTTTAAAACAGGAATAATGCGACCTGATTTAAGTAGGGATAAGGGTAGCGATAACCCGTGTATGTGTTAAATGATTTACTCTAGTGATAAATGGGTTGTAAGTTGTGTACTTTGTGATACATGGTATTAGAATATGCGAGTGGGAGCATGGTGACACGAAATTGATCTCGGGCGATGTAGACTGAACTGTCATGATATGTAAACAATATAATGCGACATGACGGATAACAGGTCTTCTTTAGAAAAAGGTTACTCATAGCTCTTGCTCCTTTAACGCGTGCTTTTTAAATATACCAAAACACTACGCAAAGCGGGAACGAAGGTGCGACACCTCTGAAAAGGTATGGATGATTGAAATACATGCCTACCAAATATTGAAATGCTATATGACAATGCTTTGCTATATTATTGCGTTCTCATCTTTTTGTTCTGTCCTGGGTAGCGGATTTGATTTCTTTTCTGTTTATCTATGTATCATAAGGGAGCACAGATATTTGTCCCATTAGTTGTTATATCTATTTTACGTGTGGTGCCTGTTCTATGCTGGTTTAGGAAGTCTTTCCTTTTGTTTTGATTTCTCCTTGGTTTCTGTTGTAGTCTGTTTCATATAAACTCTGATTTTCTCTTGTGTGTTGACGCTGTCGTGAATTCAACTTGATCTTGTGTGTTGACGCTGTCGTGAATTCAACTTGTTCATGTGTGTTGACGCTGTTGTACATTTTGTGTTTGTTTTCTTGTGTTGACGTCGTGGTACATTTTGCTCTTTTACATTGAAAAGTAATACATTTTGTACTTGTACTTTTACATTGTTGTTCATTTTGCTCTTATCCATGGAACGAGTAGTACATTTTGTTCTTGTTTGTTGACCATGTGACACGTTTTGTATGTTCTTATGTGGTGACGTTGTGGTACATTTAACTCTTGTATGTTGATATTGTGGTAAATGTCTCTCTTGTGCATGGAAAGAGTAGTATATTTTGTTCTTGTGTGTTGACCATTTGGTACATTTTGTTTGTTCTCGTATGATGACGGTGTTGTACATTGTGTGTGTTGACGTTGTGGTACATTTTGGTCTTTAAGATCGAATGAGTTATACATTTCGTTCTTGTGTGTTGACGATGTCGTATTTTTTGTTCTTCTCGTGTGTTGACATTGTGGTACACTTTGCTCTTGTGTATGGAAAGGGTGGTCGGGTGGTGCATTGGATAGCGCACTTGCCTTTCACCAAGGCGGCCGGGGTTCGATTCCCCGATCGGATGTGAAAAGGTTGGGGTCACCT